>JAODUH010002796.1:0-34659 GCA_027564835.1 Typhlichthys subterraneus | reverse complement strand
TAGTGGCTGTTCAGCCACTGCACCTGTAGCACAGGGAAACAAAACAAACAACCACACACAAAACAACCAGCCGAACATATGCATAGCCTACTTTAATGAATTTCTCATGTCGACAGTTATGCTGGCATACATTTTAGGCATTTATGCATTAACTAATATTGATTTTGAATAATATTGTTTTATGACGTGTAATCAACAACTGTTCCTGATTGTCCTCCTAGAGCTATTACCAGACTGCCCCTCCACCATACACCGTCAGGGAAAGGACTTCACACAAGAGTATCATCTTCGTCTGGGTACTAACCAGGTTAGGACTGATGTTCTCTCTCAACGAAGAACCTGACTTTGCTCATTTGGTCAGGTTGAGGTTGTAATGTGTCCTCCCTGCAGCTCGGTGGCAGTAGCTTTGGGAGGGCTGACCCTGTGGCACGCAATACTCATCTCTAAAGGGGAGACCAGTGTTGAGCGACATATCAACCGCAAAGAGGCCAAGCGGCTCAAGACTCAGCTCAAGGTATGAGCTCGCGGTGTATTTGACTGGTTCTCAAATGTTAGGCGCCATGACTCCCAAAATGCAGTTAATGAGAACCTGTTGCTAACCATGAATAACATATTAATAAGTAATTAATTCACTATACATCTATCTCTGTGACAAAGGTCTTCAAAAATCCCTATCACTATGGTTGCATCAACAACTGGAAGATATTGTTTGGTGTCCACAAAGCCAGGTAAGATGCATGCCTTCATTCTTTCTGTCCTGACTGTACAAGTATTTGTCTTTTTAGACCTTTTGTTTGAACCTTTTCCTAGTCACTGGCTTACACGGGTGCTGCTGCCCTCCAACCATGTCCCTGATGGAGAAGGCGTCACTTGGGACTGCACGTGCATTAGGAGAGACCCAATGGCCATCTGAACATATCCCACTGAGCTCTTTGCCACTCCGCTAACGCACTATAAAGAAATTGACGTAGTGGGTGTGGCATCACCCAAAGGTTTGTGAAGGGATACCCACGAGCTCTGCTTCACAGGTGTCATTTTGTGGTACCCTTTTTAATGTGACTTGTTCATGGGACCAATTCAAGCTTGTCAATACATGATCCTGCCACACATTGAGTGTGACTCCCAGACTTACTGCAGTATTCACACCTGATTCAAAGGAATGGGTCGGACTAGCTCGAAGCCTGATAATGACCCATTAATTTGAGTCAGGTGTGTTGGAGCAGGTCAAGACATCTGAGTTCTAGTTGTAAACTCTTTTCCTGTTTAAAATCCTGTCCAATACGGCACTGTTTAAAAAGAAATCTTAATCCATAAAACATGCTTGTTTTCAAGCATGTGAGGGAAAATGCTATGTAAACAAATTCATATTATATAATGGCGAACAAGTTGACGTAACAATCCAAACACAGGTTTTCCCTGTCTACATGTGAACACTGAACAGCTTTTTAACATTCCCCCTGAAAGAAGTTTTGCTAAAACTCTGTCTTCAGTGTGAACGTGTGTGGATGAAAGGCCAATGCCGCGTATAGAAAGACATTAATCCTGCAGGGCAGAGGGCCTCCAGGACAAGGATTGAGAAACAAGGGCCCACTGGATCAATGGGTAGCATTTTCTGTGATATTTACGTTTCATTTGTCCAACCAAAAACAACGATACTCATAATGGAGGCAATAGGGAATGGGAAGCAAATTGGAATCCCACAAACTTGTAATGTACAGTGTATGCTGAGGTGAAGATTGGGATTTTCATAAATGGGGAGGTACAGCTTTACAGAAATGTTCGATAATTCAGGATACATTATTTCAGCAGTTTTGTGATGTTAGTGAATGAATCTGTCTTAGTTGCCAGAGTAATGGCTGTGATATTTATAACCAGCAAAAGATGTGTTCCACTGCTAGATGATGAATGTAAATTGTTTTTATTTTTTATAAAACTATTTGATATTTATGGCTTGCTGTGTTTTCATTTTCATTGCTTTTTTAGCAACTCAAACATGGGAATTAAAGCCAGAACAATTTCTAAATTATTTTAATTACATGTTAACATTTTAAATGCTAGGGCTAACAGAAAGAAACACAAATTACATAAAGCAACTCAATCCCAAGAGTTGTTTTAGTCAAATACAATGTATATTAAAAAATTAGTTTTGCTTAGATTATCACAATCTCTGGGCCACTTGGTTTAGCCGACGGGTGCATAATACTGTATCAATGATACATTATAAATAATGTCCTGCTACCACTATTAATTTAGATCTGAAGAAAAATAACAGCTGTATGTCTAGATGCTTCACTTTTCTGTCAAGTCTAGTCTGACTTGAAGTTGTTTTTAGTACAATAGTCAATACAACTGGTTGGTATTGTGCTGTCGTGCCTATGTGGCAAGCATAAGTATAACTCCATTCATGTCCATTCTATTCTTTATAACCCAATGTCCTCTGTGTAAGGCAGTGCACCCAGCCAGTCAAAGCCTACGTCGAGTCAAATATCATCCCTGGACCTCTTCGTGACGTGGCATATCTCATCCTGCACCATTAGTCCGTCACCTGCCACCTGGACTTCCCAACAGGAACCTAACAACAGGACGGGTTGGGGTGAGCACATGTAAACCACACCCAGGGCTCACGGCCGGTACACGATGCCAACGATGCCTCACCATTCTCCTCGTGCCTGGACGGCTTCTCTCCTCACCAGCCTCTTCTTGTCATCCAGGGGCTTGGCCAGCGTTCGAATCACCCTGGCCCGGAACGACATCACCTGTGACAACACACGCGCGCACACACACACACACAGATTTAAAGGCGGGGTCAGTCATTCTTGCTAACTTTGAGCTCAAATCAAAACGGTATCGCTCCGTGCTCCTCTGCGGCAGTGCCTCACTCCTCTGCAGGGGGAGGGGGAGGGGGGGTACATTTACCAGGGAACATGAACTAAGTATACCTCTTGCTCAGGAAAACAAGACACGGCGTGGATACACTTCAGTGAGGCTATCCGCACTTTCTGGAAGGGGAGGGAAAAGAAAGGGCCTGGATTAGTGCGTGTTATGTGCATGGGCGTGTGCGCCCGCCCGCCCACACTAACCATGTCCGGGCTGGAAGTGAGAGCCAGCAGTCTGGAGAGCAGGGCCTCTGACTGCTGCACCAGCGCCACAGGAGGGTCCTGGAGCACAGGCTGCAGGCACAACAGTGTGGACAGCTGGACGCCCTGGTCTGGACAGGACATGGCCTCCAGCAGCAGGGAGAGGAGCTGAGCACGAACAAAGGGAAACGCCCGTTAAACTAGGATTTAGAGAAATGATAGTACGAAGAATAGGAAGATAGGCTGTTCTCGTTACACGCCAGCTCATAACCAAGCATGGAACATGCACTTGTGAGGGAATTTGACCCAACAGCTTATCTTCCTATTCCTCATGCTATTGTTGCTCTAAATAACACTTCTAACTAAAAGGTGTCTGATATTAAAGGCAGGGTTAGTCATTTTCGAGAACGTTTGCTAATAATAGCCCTCCGCAGCGTCACTCCACGCATGAAGCAGAGAGTAGCACTACGGCTTTGTTGATATGAGCGGTTTTGTTTCCCATTTACGGAGCCAGGGCTGTGTGGAAGAACCATCAGATTGTTTTATTAACACGCAGCTAGGGAAACGCAAGGAGATATTTGGTTAATTTGACAAAAAAGTGCATTAGCTTACAATCACTTGCTATACCTTCAAGAGACAAGAGTGACTCACCGCAGGTAGCTCAGTGAGCTGCACCTGTTTGGGCAGGCTATTGACTATATAGGAAAGAGCCTTCAGGTAGTTGGACTTCTTCTCTGCCGGGGCGGGGCGGGTTAGGGGAGAGATAAGAAAACATATTCAATGTGTACAAGCAAGTCATGTGATCTGTCTAGCGCGTAGAGGGCTTCAACTGCTACCTTGTGGGGCCGAGTTGAAGCCCTGGACCAGTTTGGCGGAGTTCTCGGCGAAGAAGCGCTGGCGGTATATGATGCGCACATCGGCGTGGCAGCCGCGGTTCAGCACGTCCGTGGAGTCGCCCATTATGAGAGAGAAGCCTTCCGCGGCCAGCGGACCCAGCTCAGGGTCAGCGAGCAAGGAGAAGAGCTGCGGGGTTATGTGGACATTATCGACGGGGATTGGCAGTGCATATACGTGGTCAGCGTCACAGTACACCGCAGACACAGCGTATTTAGCAGACCCCTCTGATAGAAAGTGAACATCCACCATATATTGCACTCCTCGTCTTACTAGACTAGCCTGGGCGTATTCAGGGACATTACCTTGTCGGTCAGTGCTGTGGAGAGATGGTGGTATCTGATGAGCAGGGCCTTGGCCACCTGCACACACACACACACAGACACAGACACAGACAGAATCATTACGGGACACGTCCAGCTGCATCATGGTAACGCAGATATTACAGACGCGCTCGTCAAGACGGGCTCGTACCCAGAGCAAGAGCGTGAAGGCCTGCGTCCGCACCGAGGAGCACGAGGAGTCCAGCTCGCAGCAAACTCTCTTCACGGTCTGCTGGATCAGGGAGTCCAGAGCGTCATCTGGGACCCAGAGAACACACACATTTTGGTCAGGATATTTTATATAAACTAGCATAATTCCTTCAATCATGCTTTGTTTTATGAGGGTGACCAGCCAAGTTTTGGGATTGACTCTTGGGAATCAATTAATTGCATCTATCTGAAATTAACTTAATTAAAAACATTTTTTAATTAATGAATGCATAAATAAAAAACATAACACAAACATATGGATTGCTCTGCCTCCCAGTGGCCAGAAATACACACTACACCTTCAAGAAAGAAGACTGAAGCCACAGATGCTGTGATCATACTGTAAAGGTAGCAGACACACCGACCGACCAGGGAAAGAGATGTTAATAAATAACGGTTCAGCCACCTTGTGGTCTCTTGTTGAGCAGGCCAGCATAGCACTTGGCTGCAGACACATAAGAGAACGGATGGCTGCACGAACAGCTCAGCTCCTCCAGTTCTGACAGCAGTCTGTCCATCTGGGGCACGGCCACCTGGACACCACAAACAGTGCAGAGACTGCGTCAGCTAGAGCACGGACGACGTCTAGTCTGACCTCATGGCCGTTCAATTAGACGTCCGTTCTGACTTACACTCCGGGGCAAGGAACACACGCATCCCATGAGAAGGCACACCATCTGGGACTGGCTCGGTGAATCCCTCTGCTGTTTTAAGAGAGAAAGATACAGCTTTTTTTCATCTCAATGCGTGTAGTGTATACACGCGCACACACAGCATGCAGGCAGCACACCTTAAGCAGGGGGATCTGTGAGGGGAATGAGTTGTCCGACAGGAAAGAGACATCGCCGTCCAGGAAGAGAGACACGGTCTTGGACGCAGTCTGACTTGCAAGTCTATATGAGAGCGAGAGAGCGAGGACAACACAATGATTAACATAATAAAAAATGCCAAGGAAGAATGCAAAGAATTGATGGAGCGTGTATACTGACGCGGGCTGTAGCCTGGCACAGCTGGTGCCAATGACCGGGACCATGGCAGACAGAACCACCTCTTGCAACAATGGACTATGGTGAACAGATGACTCCTCACCTACGGAACAGTAAAAACAGGCAGGGTCAGCCATTCTTGCTAACTTCGAGCTCAAGTGAAAACAGTATCGCTATGCGGTCCTCACACATAGAAATGCATTGTGAAGCAAAGTGTAGTGCTATGGCTTTGTTAATACGAGCAGTGTTCCCCTCGTTGTTTATGTTCCTATTTACGGAGCCAGGGCTGTGTAGAAGTATCAGATTATTTTTTCAACACGCACAGAACGGTAAGATATGCAAAATGCGAGGATATGTTAGGTGAATTTGACAAAAAGTGCATTAGCTTACATTTAGCTTGAAATAGCTGTCTTTACCTTTAACTTTGTCTTTAACATCTTAGAGCATAGAACTGAGTGTGTCTCACCTACAAAAAAGATGGTCTACCCTTGAACATGCAGTTTAGTTACACACAACAGACTTGCATGTGAATATGAAGCAGTAGCAGTAGTGTTGATTTTCTATGTAGCTGTTGTTGTTGTTGATCAGGTGAAGACCAACGGGATTATCACTCACCTTGCAGCGCTGCTTGCAGCGCTAGAGTCAGCAGGCGCGGAATGATGATGTCATGGAAGCAGTGGGCCGTCTCTTCGGTTTCCAGAGCCTGCTTCGCTATCCTGTGAAGGCTTTGGCACACAGAGACCACTTCATCCACTGAGAAACTATCACTGCCTGCAGGGGGAGATCAAATGGGATAGATAGGAGATAGTTTACTCTTATTTATGATAAGATATAATATTGGTCTGTATTTCATAACGTGCCTATAATACTGGAGTGAACTGTGTTTTCTGCTGAAATACAGAAAAGGTATTAGGCCTATGCCTAACAGTGTACCTGTGTGTGCCGAGCTGAGGACCTCGAGGAGAACAGGCGTGCTTTCCAGGACCACACTTGGCTGAACGGAAACTGCCGCCAGAGCTGATATACACCGCTGACGCACAGCATTATGGGAGCATGGCTTTGACTGTCCAGCGCTGTTGTCTTGCACCATGGGCTCTGCACGTGAGAGAGAACAGAGCTCATCAAATGCCTACATACTATTTCAATAAACTGCCTGTGACATTGCGGGTCACTCCTTATAAGCAATGTACAAAATGTCCATTAAAGACATGAAATACTTGTTAAAGTAAAGACGTTCATTACTTTTTTAATGTACTGAAGCTAATCTGTTCTTTTGCATACTGTAGTGAATGGCCATGATGCCGTGCTCACCTATTAAGATGTCATTCTTCAGCTGCGGGATCATTTTGGCGATGAATGCAGCTGGATGCAGGTTGGCTAGGATCCTAGAGCACTGCACCACAGCGAGACTGGAGAGAACCAGAGACACCAAAGCAGTTTGAGGGTGTGACCAGATGCAAATACAAATCAAGTGCGCCGTGAACACTGTGGATTGACTCACTAAGGTGGTTGGTTGCAACTTGCATGGCAGCGATCACCATCGGTGTATGAATGTGTGTGTGACTGGGTGAATGTCAGGCAAAATACTGTAAAGCGCTTTGAATAAAAGCGCTATATAAATACGCCCATTTACAAAGAAGCTAATGTTTACCTCATTAGTCCGGGTGGCTTAGTGTGGCGGATTCATGTATTCACTTTAATAAACTTGACTTCTGGCTGCCTAAGCCAAAACGCAGCAAGCTATTATTTGCCTGAGCTAACCTGACTTTTTCATCTTCCTCTTCCAGTATCAGTTTGGTCAGGTGATCCACGGCCAGCTCCAGGTCACTCTCCAGTAGCAGACCTGTACATTGTGGGGAGGGGAGAGAGAGAGAGATAATGCAGCTCACAGCATCTCCTGGGGTGACATACATGCTCAGAACACATCTCAGAACACACCTGTGTGCCGGCCCAGAGAAGAGAGAACACGCGTGGCTGTAATCTGCAGCTCGCCGTTGCTCTCCGACAGTGCACAGAATGCTATGTTGCACAGGGACTGGCGGAAGGCTGCGAACACGCTTTCTTCTAATGGGAGAGCAGAGATCCAGACAGACGGTAGAACTTTAGATTCCGATCTGAAGCTATAGCGGGTTTCCTGCGATGCCTTTCTGAACACTGAAGGACGTCTTGCATTAAACAAACACATCCAGTACACATCAAAAGACATCAAAAGTCAAGTACATATAAAAAAGTCGGATACAACTGTCTACAGATACAGACTCCATACACATATAGCTGATGTAAAGAGCAACAATTAAGGAACCACTGTAGCTGCATCAAAGGTGGTTCCCTTACATTATTCTGTGTATATATCTTTGCATCTTCCTCTTCAACACCTGATTTCCCCTAGGGGGATCCACAGTTCAGCATAAAGAGGAATGCACCAGGTTCAGAATGAATGCTCACCCTGCTCCTGATGGGCTGTGACAGGCTGAACAAAACCATGCAGAACATCCAGCAACGTACGCCTATGGGAACACTGTAAAACAAACCCAACAGGGAAATTAACCACTTCTGTATCGAGGTGGATCCCGGCCAAGTCTGGTTGTTGGACAGGTTTAACCCGGCATTGCCGTTTGGCACTATTCCCGGAATTGAGTTTAGCAGAAGTCAATATTCAAAGTGGAGTAGGCTGTGAAAAACCAAACAAAACAAGGTGTGGGGGGAATACCGGCCCAAAAACACCTAATGTTTGAGTTTACCTCTGTCCGGCTGTTGTACTGCTCTATGAGAGATGGAATTACGCCAGCTGCCACCGTGTGGCTCGCCCTGTAGGAGGCGCTAGAGGCGGCCTGCAGCAGTTTGGCGCTAGGCCACACCAGCTTGAGATCTGGCTCACACAGATTATGCTGGCAATCTGGAACATGACCGCAGCACAGTCTAGCATAGCAGTACACAAGACTACATGATGTAGACCAGATTGAAACCAAGCTGAAAACAAGCGCACCTTTGAGAACAAGGTCCAGGAAGCTGGTGAGAGGGTCTTCACAGTCAGAGCTGAGGACCGAGCGAGACAGGCAGGAAGTGAGCCCGGTGAGAGCCGCCAGGCCCGCAGACTCTACCCTCTCGCTCGCAGTCTGGAACACCTGCACAGAGAGGAACATTTAGCTCTGTTCCAGCTGGGTACAGCCAAAGCTGGTCTATGACCTGTTCCTTGACCAGTGTACCAACTGTTAAGTCACTTTGGAATGCTGTAGTAGATTCACAGTAACAAAAGACTTCATACGGTGCAATGTGACATGCCACTTATGAGGAAGACTGCACGTCGTCACACTTCGTACCTCTCGGCGCAGTGAAGCCCACAGGCCAGGAAGGAACTCCGCCACATCTTTATGTTCATAAAGTGCCAAGCAAGCAGCCTGTAACACAATGCAGTAGTGACATATTAGGGCCAGTGGATTAACAGACCCTGCCCATATGATGTCACTGAAAATCAAAACAAGCAACAATGACACTTCTGCAGAAAGTGACTCACTACAAGCACAATGACACACAAGATGACACAAGAAGTCAACACAAGGATGGTGTTGACAGATACCGAAACATAACACTTAATCATGACTATGTTTTCCATAAGAGTGTGATGGTGTCATAAGAAAATGTCCATGTTTCCTGAAGCTGTTTAAACATGCATTTTTATCCATGTCCAAACATCCAAACATTCCTAACTTCAACAACACATAATGTTTGTACATTTATTCAACAATATACACTTATACCCCTGCTAATTTTTATTTGCCCACTGACAAAGAAATTATCAGTATAATTGTAATGGTAGGTTTATCTGAACAGTGTGAGACAGAATAACAACAAAAATAATCCAGAAAACCTCATGTCAAATATTGCATAAATTGATTTGCATCTTAATGAGTGAAGTAAATATTCGACCCTGCTGCAAAACATGACTTGGTACTCGGTGGCAAAACCCTTGTTGTCAGACCAGGTTTGCACACATCCCAGGAGGGATTTTGTCCCACTCCTCTTTACAGATCTTCTCCAAGTCATTAAGGTTTTAAGGCTGACGTTTGTCAACTCGAACCTTCAGCTCCCTCCACAGATTTTCTATGGGATTAAGGTCTGGAGACTGGCTAGGCCACTCCAGAACCGTAATGTACTTCTTCCTGAGCCACTCCTTAGTTGCCTTGGCTATGTGTTTTTGGTAATTGTCATGCTGAAATACCCATCCACAACCCATTTTCAATGCCCTGGCGGAAGGAAGGAGGTTCTCACCCAATATTTGATGGTACATGGCCCTATGATGCGGTGAAGTTTTCCTGTCTCCCTAGCAGAACAACACCCCCAAAGCATAATGTTTCCACCTCCATGTTTGACGGTGGGGATGATGTTCTTGGGGTCATAGGCAGCATTCCTCCTCCTCCAAACATGGCGAGCTGAGTTGATGTCATGGCGAGTTGAGTTTGATTTTGGTCTCATCTGACCACAACACTTTCACACAGTTCTCCTCTGAATCATTCAAATCATTCAGATGTTCATTGGAAACTTCAGACAGGCCTGTACATGTGCTTTCTTGAGCAGGGGGACCTTGCGGGCGCTGCAGGATTTCAGTCTTTCATGCGTAGTGTGTTACCAATTGTTTTCTTGGTGACCATGGTTCCTTTGACAAGATCCTCCGGTGTAGATTGGGGGTGATTCCTCTCGCTCTCATGATCATTGCAACTCCACAAGGTTAGGTCTTGCATGGAGCCCCAGACTGATGGAGATTTACAGTTATTTTGCGTTTCCTCCATTTGCGAATAATAGCACAACCTGTTGTCACCTTCTCACAAAGCTGCTTGACAATGGTCTTATAGCCCATTCCAGTCTTGTGTAGGTCTACAATCTGGTCTCTGACATCCTTGGACAGCTCTTTGGTCTTGGCCATGGTGGAGAGTTTGGAATCTGATTGATTGATTTTCTTCTGTGGACAGGTATCTTTTAAAATAAACTATTAGAAGCACTCCCTTTAAGGCTATGTCCACACGTACACTGATACATTTTCAAATTGGGGTATTTCCAATTCGTTGCAACAAAAAATACTTCCACACCAGCAGGTAAAAAAAAAAATATATATATATATTTTCAGACGGAAATGCAAAAATACGCTGTAAACCCGTCAAGAGCATGCCAAGCCAGCAGCTGGCGATATCATCCCAACCTTTAAAATAACTTTTTGAAATGTTGTCAGTGACCTACACAGTGCATTCTGAGCCTCTGCTCGTCATTATAGTTGGGTAGTAAGTAGAAACTGTATGTAAACAGTCCCGTTAGCAAGGTTAAAAACAACACAGTTTTGCATACGTCCTCCATTGCTCAAACACCTCGCATGTAAACCAAAGTGTTTAGAATTAATTATATTTCAATGCAAGCAAAAATGCAACGCTTCTGGTCTGAGAAAAGTCACCACTCTCCTTTCAAAAAGTTCCGTCTGTTGGAACATCTACGTTCATGTATGTTCAGTTATATTCTCTGATGTAAACAGTTAACAGCGCACATCAAACAAAAGACAGGCGCACAAGATGACGTCACAAGCCCAAAACTCTGTTTGCATGTCTACACGTAAACACAGAGGACTGAGTTTTGAAATATCTTCACCATGGCAGGAGTTTTGCTAAACCTTCGGTTTTAGGATGTGGATGTAAACGGTGCATCGTGCAGAAAAAGGTTTGTTTATTAAAATAGCAGTGTACATACATGTTGACATAGTCTAAGAGTGTGCTCCTAATCTAAGATCGTTAACTGAATAAAATACATATGGGAGACAGAAATCTTTCTGGTTGAGAGGTGTCAAATACTTATTTCACTCATTTAGATGCAAATCTATTTATAAACATTTTTGACATGCATTTTTCTGGACTTTTTTGTTATGATTCTGTCTACCATGTCTGTCCACCATTAAAATTATAGACTGATAATTTCTTTGACAGTGGCAAATGTACAAAATCAGCAGGGGATCAAATAATGTTTTCCCTCACTGTAAATGTTGTTACCTCCCTACGGCGTGCACCAAAAGACACCAAATAAGACAGAGATATTTCTCACCACAGTCTGTAATGAGTCCAGCTTTGCACTCTGAACATCTGAGTCCAGCTTCTCAATGATCAGAGGCAACAGGTACTGTAAGACAATAGTACATAATATAACAATTTAATTGACATTCTATAGACGCAGATACTAAACCCTCTCTCAGCCTAAATCCAAGCAACAAGAAACCAATCACATTAAACAGTGCCTGCATTGTGACTAGTGGTCAAGCCATACCTCTGCGAAGCGGGGTGTCCCAGTGAGCACGGCCCTGAGGGACAGTATCAGCTCCTCCTGAGTGATGCCGTGGGGGTCATTTGGAGGCTGAACACACACATATACACACATGCACAGAGATAGAGAGCTCTTTCGTGTTGGACATGGTCATCATTTGCAATCCTTGTGTTTTTGAATGTTATAAACATATGGATGTTTTGTCATCCTGAAACAGGAGGGTGCATGTATCTGCCACACCTACTCCTCTCTAACGCTATCTCTACAACCAAGGGAACTTTCATACACAGCGTTGCTAGCAGTGGGTGGGCTGGGCTATAACATGAGGGTGTAGCTTCCACACAATTGACCCCAGATGAGGTACTGTAAGGTTTAAAAGTGTATTGACATAAAACCATACTGGACAATTAGGGAGATTGCTTCGCTGTGTGCGGTGAGAGAAGGTTTATGTTCAGGCAAGCAAATAACCCAGGAAGGCTTATCCACACTATCCTCTCAAAAAAAAAAGACAAACAGAATGCAGACGGCAGAGAGCAGACGAGAGGATAACTGATGTCACAGGAAGTCTGTGATGACGAGGGCGTCCGCTACGCTATCGGGTTTCATCCGCTTTTAGTTTTACAGCAGCTAAGTAAACAGGAACTTACGGGGCTGAAGTCAATGGGGAAATAGCAGGACGTCACTTCAAACAGCTCTTCTGTGAATTGACCTGGGCAGGCAGATGTAAAAGATAAAACCTAAATGAATAGTCTACATGGATTTGTATGGATGGATTTAAATCATAACATATCCACCCAGTGATAGCATTACAGCGAGCAAGACAGAGTCTGGGAAACAGTCACACACAAAAAACACAGAGCATGAGGCGTGCCATATCAATCATCATATCATGTATTATATATAACAATATGGGAAGAGGGTTCACCCATGTCATAGCCTCTGTGGATTATGCTCTTGGCAATCTGGAAGGCCAATAGGAGGTTGCGAGGATCCCTCTCTCCATCCATTGATTGGACAAAACCGAACACAAAGTCAGAGCCGAAACTCTTTAGTTCTGCAGAAAAGTTCAAAAGGACACGGGTAGGTTCATGTAGCACTATTTGTTTAGCCAGGCTGTTCTAATGCTGGGTCATGGACATTGCACTATGTTGAAACCACAGATACTGTAACAATACAATATCTTACCATGTCTAAGAATAACCAGTATGGCATCTTTCCTCAAATATATTTACATAAAAACAGTAAACTGGGTCATAGGGATAAAGAAGAATGAGGGTGGTTTGGCTGAACCTGAGTGCACTTTTACACCTATGGTTTGTTTGTGTTGTTCTGGTTAAGGATCTGAATCTACACAAAACATGTCCCTGGGTTTATTTTTTTTCCACATGGCAGAACTTGGAGTGGAACATAACTTGTAAACAGGGTAACACCGGCATTGTAGACATAGTTTGGGTTGTCAAAACTACGAGCAGAGTTCAAGCAAGAGTTATTATTTTTTATATATGACAGACCCAACAACTTTTAGGATGTTGGTTCGCAAGCTGTTTGACATTAGAGCACCAATAGTGTTCGTCATTTTTTTTTTGTAGCGAGTTGTCCAGCTTCAGTGGGCCAATTGCGTTCTCACAGGAACAAACCGCTCTAGAGTTGGATTTGAAACAGGCAGAGACACTCCCTCTTAACAGTCGGAAGCTGATTCAACTGTTCCAAACGAGCCAGGTGTAAAAGCTCCAAAACATTCGTCATAGACCAGGTCCAGTCAACCTGCCATTTATTAAATGGCTTACCTGCTTCTCTTGACTTCATGAGGTTGATTAGCATGCTGTAGACACAGGCTCTCTCTGCCAGCATCAGAGACTGTAACAGACATACCGTATATATATATAGTGAACTCATAGCTCTCGATTTTATGAAGACATAACACATTTCTTGTCAATTCCGCTATAAGGGCTATGTTAAAAATAATTGTGTTGCTTTTATTTTTACATTTTTAATCTTAAATCGGCACAATGCCGATTTAAGACTAAGCAATTTACAATAAGTATAAATTATATTTTGTAGCTGAAACAGCCATACATCACAATTAACATTAAGCAATAACATCATCGTAACTAATAATAAAAAACAGTAAATGTATAATATTATGCTTTGTATATTCATGATGTAATCAGTTTTCTTATTTCAAAAATCTCTAGTGAGTTTATTGATTTTGTATTAGGTGTTAGTTTATTTTATTAACTATAAATCAGTTGTATGCATGTCTTAATATTACACAAGGTTAAAAGGTCATGTCTATGAATACCTGAACATGGATATCTTGGAACAAAGATCTCAGCATGGACACAGCAGAACCAGTAGGTAATACTTTACACATTGTCTAGAAAAATTATAAATACAAATTACTTTCTCAAATTGTGCCTCAAACCCAATACATTATTGTATTGGGTCATTGTATAGTATTAACTTTTATGCATGTATTATTTATTAGAACACACTGAGCATGTAGTGTATTCACAGTGCTTCAGTTTTTCCACATTATGTTACAGCCTTATTCCAACATGGATTAAATAATGATTTCCTCAAAATTCAACACACAATACCATAAATATTTGAAAACATTTGCAAAAATTTCAAACAATTTTTTTTTTCACTTTGTTATTATGGGGTACTGTATGTTGAATTTTGAGGAAATCATTATTTTAATCAATTTTGGAATAAGACTGTAACATAACAAAATGTGGAAAAAGTGAAGCGCTGTGAATACTTTCCGGATGCACTGTAAGGCTATTTGACAACTCACCAGTGCTTTCAGCCCTTGAAGGACATATGGTGTAACAACATAGTGGTCCTTCAGACGGTTTTCATAGAAAGCAATGAGCACTTCCACTACAGAAACACAAACTATTTAGTGCATGTTTTTGTTGTGCTATTTAAACTTCTTACAACAGAAAATACAATTATTTTAGGGAAAAAGACCTTGTGGCAGGTTTGATGCATTAACATGTATAAATTGATTATATGCCGTCTGTGAATAATAAAAAACAAAATTGTAGAACAACTAGTCTACCTTCTCTTTCTGAGAGGTCTCCATAACACTCTTGAAGGACTTGAGAGAGTAGCTGGACACCTCTAGCTCTTGTGTTCTGTTGGGTGCTGGTTAGACTCACTCTAAGCATTAAAGACAAGATGTAGAGAATTGTGAGCTTGACACAGACAGGCTTAATTTATCCTGAAGTCTGATAGTGACCAACAAGTGTACATAAATGGTACATCATCTGACGCCATTAAATATGCGTGTACTTTTTCCCTCCAGTGTAGCGATACTACTGCTGTTATTTGAATAAGATGAAGTTGACCCATTTACCCCAAAGCTTCAACCAGCTGCAGTACTGTAAACCGTCCATCTTTGACACCTGCAAAGAAGAAAACGTTGATAAGTTGATATTGACAGTGAATGAAAACAGAGGATATACAACTAGCTAGTTGAAACAATTACTGTAATGTTGCAAGCAGGGGTCGCGTTACACACTTAATTAACATAAGAACACAGGAAAGAACACAAAATATAGCTAGCCAGAAATGTGCAATATAAATATGCCAACTCTGAAAAAAAAAGTAAGTCACGACACCAATATAAAGCATAAACTGATTTGAATGTTAGCTGCTGATATACTGCTGAACCGTATAGTGTGTGTTGATGTATGTGGTTACTGGTTTTGAGGTTTTACAAGCATGATGTATTTGAAAAGTAGAGGATGTTGCAGCGCTAACTTAGCTAGCATGCAAATGTCACATTGGTCAAGTACAGTACTGCCATGCGCAATATGCATCGCCGCTATCAAAGCATTTACCGTACTAACAAAAACGTACATTTCATGACAATGTTAATTACCTGTTGATGTGTCTTTAGCCTTGCTGTCTTGCAGCCCTGAAACAAATTCTTCCACCAGAGACAACAAGCCACTATCCGCAGCCATCGTACTCTCGGTTACTGTTAGCAAAACTGTAGGCGCATGCGTATTGCGTAAGAGATTTGGCAAAAAAAAAAAAAAGGCTCTAGGTTTTATGAAAAACTACACTGTTGAGTTAATACGTGTATTATCATGGGTTATGAAACACACAACTATGCATAATTTGAGTTTTATATATTTTTATGTAATATTTAAAAATAAAACCAGACACCGTTTTTATGAATATGCTATGTTTGTTACTGATTCATTTAAAATCAGATAAATATAAAACTTTAATGAAATAATATTAAATTATATGACATCGACAACTACTCAAGAAATCTAATAGTGACGTCAAATAATTTGATACCTGCCTCGAGCACGCGCAGGCGTGAAAAGTTGAGAGCTAGCGCTCCCGCTAGCCTCTTGCCAGCAAAGAAGGAAGCAGGCAGGGTGTTTAAAACCCAGTGAGACTACGCATGAGGCTGGCTATGGCGCGGCAGGGCCAACGGGAAGCTGCGGCATTTATTATCGGCACGTTTCGACTATGTTTGCTCTTTACGAATGCTCGAGTATGCGGGGAAGTTCGTGTTTACTAACCTTAACCAGTTTATCTGGGCCTGTTAGCATGCTAGCGCGGAAGGTGCTTGAGGCAGCTTATTTTACAAATGGTTGTGTGCTACGAGATCTAACTTTGTTTAACGATATCTCGCTGCTAGTTGTCGTGTAGTATTGCATACAACGCGGGTCACGTGTGTGTTTTTATATGTTTAATTTGCACGGCGTCATATTCGTCTACGTAACAAAACGAACTATATGAGTTTATTTTCAAATGTATTGCGAGAGTCGGTAGTTACAGGCACATATGCAAACGCCTGTCAAGTGACAAAACTGCATAGATCAGGACCTGCTACGGCTTGGATCCGCGTGTTGGCTGACCTTAGACCTGGACAGTGGATCTACACGTTCACTTCGGGACCTTTCTATAATGAAGCCCCTATTCAGTTAGTGAGCTATCTTAAACAGCGTTCCACTTGCTAATCATGGGAGGATGTGTCGGGAGAGAAAGAGAAGGAACACACGGCTCTAGGAACGGTGGAAGAGCACACAGAAGACGTGGTGGTAATTATACGTTTTAACTACCGTAAACTGTGTGGGAGCGGACAGATAGGTTCTTCACAAGATGTTGGCAACATTTTACCAGATGATCAGTTATCAAAATACCAGTTTATTATACAATTGCAGTTTATTTTTGTAAAGCCGCCCTCTTCCTCCCTATACGTTTTAGTGACTGTACAGGTGAGTATGCTACTATAATATCTTGGCATTACACCAGTTTGTTATTTATCCCATAAGTGATCTCACTTTATAATACATTTAACATTTCCCTTGATCTAAAAAGCAATGAGATTTGATATCGAGCTGACTCAGGGAGTATCCAGTAATGGGATACGTATGGGCATGTATCAAGGTCATTGACGTTAATTCAGACAAGCGAATTGGTCTCTATTAATTGACATTACGATAGTAGTTTAAGCCCTTCTTAGCCATTTATGTCGCATGAAGGTAACAATCTTCTGAAACGCTAGATAATGGTCACATTTTGCTCAAGTCACACTTGACTTTCGAAGCGAGAGTTTTAATTTGGATAGCTACTAAAGGCCCGACACAGTCAGGGCTATATTTACAAGAGACAACGTTGGCAGAGATTCAAAAGTTCTTCAAAGTTATGGTCCAAACACTAAGATGAATTTAAATGTAATGGTCTTGTAATGATAAGTAGGTTAAACCTCTGGTATAAAGGTACCTAGGCATATGAAAGTCCGTATTGAAAACCTCCTCAGTGGATAGATGTGGGACATGATGAGACCTGTATTCATCACAGATAATGGCTCTACCATTTTCTTAGGACGTTTATGGGAGAAAATATGTACATGGGCACAGTTTTGTTTTGCTTTGCACAATACTGTAACTGTATAGCCTACCTTCTTGTAAAACATTAAATACTTTTTTTTAAATTTTTTAAATTTTTAAGATTGAGCTGAATCTGTGTTTGTAATATTCCCCTTTCTTGAAGCATAGCCTGAGTGTTGTCATACAGATGTCCATGCTTTGGAAACAGCTGGTTAGACACCCACTGAGCAGAGCCATGTGAAGAGATTATTTCCATGGCTCTGCTGCTGAAGGGGCTGACTGATTAGACAAACTGCCATAGCAAAGATTTATTAGCCTTTTTTCATGATATCCCTCCACATTGAAGGGGCACTCCCTGGCTGGATTTGATGATGAATACAAGTCTCACCATGTCCCATTGATATGTGGCTTGCATGGTATTAATGGTGGAGTCGGCCATGCTGGAGAGCAGTTGTTATTTGATCAAAACAAACTATGACATCAGAGAAAATAGAGAGAAGCCAGTGCCACACACAAATGTGTTAGAATAAATAAAGGACAATGTAATCTTTTTCTATGGGAGCAAAAGAGGAACAGTTCCGGTTTCAAGTGTGTGTGTCATCATACGTCACTAACATGTTGCACTCACTTGCATGCAGTGCTGGAAATGTGAACGCAGCCATGTAGTCTGCATAAAGGGAAACTTCTACTCTATGGGCTCAGCACCGCTTCCAAAAGGCATGCAAGTTGTGTAGGTTGTTGGCACATTTTGCTTGGCTCTCTTTTCTCTAGCACAAACATGTACGCCGCCTTCCACATTCTTACTAGAGACTAGAGACTGGAATGTTCCCAATGCTCCCTTTTGCTCCCATTAGGGCTGGCCCCAAATATTCGATTATTCGGGTATTTGTTCGTTGGATATGAATTCGACTTAAATATTGGGATTTGAGTATTTGTTTACTCACATTATTCATGCCTGTTTTCCCATTAATCCCTACTGTCTTCATATAAACCACATGTTGATATGTAATTGCTTGCTCTACACTGTGTAATGAACACAATTGATTGCAGTTGGCTGTTTGTAAGAAGAGAGCGAGAGCTATTCATTCAACACGCACTCTTACTACAGGAGGTATTTGCTATTTGACAGCTCTGTCTGGCTCAATTGACGTGTCAATCAAAGTGGCCTTTTTGAGCGCATGGCTATGTTTACATGTGTTCTCACTGAAGCTAAAAATCAAAGATTACTTCTGTTATACTTCTTAATTATAGTTGCTTGTTTTTAATGGTGTTTTTGAGAGTATTTGAATACCGTTCAGAAAGTATTCGAAACCTGTAAAATGGTATTCAGGACAGCCCTAGGCCTCCCATAGAAATGTATTAAGTTTCTCTTTGTTTGTATTCTAATAACTTTGGCCCTACGATGCTCCCTCAGAAGCATATCATTGCCAAGGCTGAGATAGTGTTGTGTGGGGCGGTCTGCACCACTTTGTATGTTCCCATTTACAAAGCCAGGGCTGTGGTTTCTTTTTCATTGATCACACATAACGGGCAACTGGCGGACCATGAGGAGATATTCCATGAATTTGACAGTATTAGCTTCTTACAAATGCTGCAGCCTTATGTCTTTTAATGTTTGTGTGAATGTTCTAGCTGTCACTTAATATATTGAAGGGGTTAAATCCAGGGGAATTCTCATTCCCAATTTTGTTTACACACTAGGCTAGTGGAAATTAATCTGTCTCTGAAAATCTGAGTGAATATAATTCTTTAAAAAAATATATTTTTTATTGGTGAGGGAGTGGTTAAAATTCAAAATTACTTCCTGAATCTTTTAGTAGTCTCCGAGGCCCAAAGGAACAGGTGTATGGCTGCACTGGATGGAATGGTATATTATATTAGTTTTAGTCATATTATAGGCAAGATTAAGTCAAGGACACCCACAAGGTAATGGGATGTATTTAGTTTTTTCCCTCCCCCTTTATAATTATATTTTTAATTCACATTGTAATTTGATGTTTGTGCTGCTTTGGTTCATGTAGGCTTCTTAAAATTGTAGTGGGTGTCACTTAGGGGATATGTAGCAGATCTCATTAGGACATTAGCAAAGTGCTAAGAGCTTTAGTTGTGCTAAAATAAATTGCAAGGGTTGAAAATATGTTGCTGTAGGGACTAGGGATGGCTACGATACTGAGATCGGAAATCAGTCCAATACTAACTTAGATAGCTGGATCAGTATCTGTGACAATTAGACAGTTGTAACTGCTATGGAGATGATCCAATTAAATTAATGTACACACGTAGGTCTACTGTCAAGCATCCGCAATGTCTAACCTACCCAGGCCACACTATCAGCAGCAGGTTACTAAAATGCATCTAAGTCCTAAAATGGAATGAATTACTTTGCAACTTCACCAGACCACTTAAACGAATGCATTCATCAATGACAACATTGTAATATTTTCCTTCATATAAAGGCCATGTTCCATTATGCTTTACAGAGTTAGGACACAGTCACAGTGAGGAATTTGACACTGTTATCGGCTCGGTACTCTGTATCGGCCAATACCCAAAGTGCAGGTATTTGTATAGGTATCGGGACTGAAAAAATTGGATCGTACCTCCCTAATAGGGAAATTGATGCTGTCACAATAGTGGGTATTTACTACATCCTTGAATTGTGACGTCCCCTGTGCAGTTGGAGAAGCCATATCTTCTATGCATCATTTGGTCCCTGTGCATGCTCAGGGATAGATGATGACCTACTTCTACAGATGACTTTGCAATAATACATATGTAAACTAGGCGGGCACAGAAAAACGCTGGCTTTATTTGCATTTTAGGAGTAGACTTGGATATGCAAGGGCTATTGCAACAACATGCAGTTGGTTCTGTGGCTAGTCTTCTTTTACTGTATGTCCTAAAATATAAGAAATGTGGTTATATGATCCCTATGTTCTTGTTTATGGCACATAAACCCAACATACTTTAGTGTGGCCTCAAATCATGTCGCAACTACTTTTACAGTCGGTGTGATTAAAACACCCTGCTCTTGCTCAATGTCTTTAAACAGCTGCTCGAGGGCCTATATGCTCCCATTTGTTTTAATTCAGCACTGGTAGACATTGCTGTTTTTCTTTTCCCGCATGCCTGCCTGCCACGCTTCGTCCTTTCCTTGCATTCTCCAACTGTTTGGCGGTGTTCATATCAACATTACACTATTGTGGTGCTAGTCAAGGAATGTCTGGGAATGTTCAGCGGTGTTTAAATTTGACAAACAAATGTGAATTGTATTCAGCAAGGTGCTGCCTTACTAGGGCAGACCCATTATAGACCTCCCTAGGGAAGGGGGTGGGCAGCTCCATTGCTCACCTGGATGCCCTGGTGTATACTGACGTGTATAAATGCATGACAGTTGCAATTACTGTATAATCTGTTGTGTATAATTATAATCTGTATAATTACTGTATAGTCTGTTACATTGTTCATACAGTAGATGACGAACAACATTTTTCTGTCCAATGATTGAGCGAAAATGGTCAACAACTGACCGCATTAATGGCTCATCTAGGAAGTTCTATCTTTTAATCTTGACAATACTTCATGAAGACATCAGATAATGTATGTTAAAATGTCTGTAATGATATGAACTAAACAGTAGGGCAGGCTACTGAAAACCATTTTAATGAGCCAGTCCACTTGTTACTTGTTAGGTCATCAAACACACAAGATGTGTTTCAATTAAAAGCTATGGTCAGGCTACAGGTCCCCACACAGTGAGGACGACGCTCCTAGTCCTGTCCAGCATTCACAGTGCTAATTCTACACCATCTCTTGTTCTCAAAGTTGCTCCACTTTAGCCATCCACACATAAATAATTTGTTTAGAGGAAAGCCAACCTTTTGGATCCTTGCTAGACGTCTCCGTGTTTCGATTTATTTTTATGTGGCTCTAATCCTGGTTATTCTAATTTGTAGGTGACGTATATTTCTGACAATTTAAGTAAATATAAAACCCTAGTTGGCTAGCATCGTGACTTCAGACGTATTTGCGTGCGTAGGCCATTTGAAAGTGAAGCTTAGTTTTGAGTTCTGTCATTATGGTGTAACAGAATAATGAAGGTGTCGCCTCATTAAATCTCACAATGTCAATTTGTGTTTTGACACTTGTCTCGGGACCCAATCACAGTTTATATCTTGGGCACTTATGACATACAAATTTCTGCTTGTAGCGCACATAAAGTTGGTCGCTCATGTCATGTGTTTTGTTCAGTTCCTACAGTGTCTTTTTATTTAAAGTTTCCCACATGTATCTATGCTTAATGAAATGTAGGCCATCATCATACACAATTCTACAAGTAGTCCATGATTAAATGTTGCAGCCGAATCACCTTTTTCCTCTGTAGTTCGCCGTGTACAAGATTACTTTGCTTATGGATAAGAATTAGATTTATTGGGGAAATGTATACTTTCAAAATGTGTATGCATACCATACTTCAAACTCTCACCTCACACATTTAGATTTCATCTTGATTTTACTAGGCTTTATACAAACAGTGTATTTATTTCTAAATAAGTGTTGCACCAAGCTCATCTTAATATCCAAGATGCTGTGCACATCTGTCAGTATTGTCAGAACAGGATAAAAAGAAAATATGTAAACTTAATACATGTTGCCGGAGGCTGGCATATTAGGAGTCACATTGCATTGTTTTGTTTCCAAACAACCAATGTACTTTATTCCCAGGCACTTTGTCTCATACCTTGGTTGCACTCTAATGCAAATCCACAGAACTGGTTTGTGTGTCCAATACTTGTGAAATGTATCCCATCACTCTGTATGGCCAAAGTAGTTTGTAAATGAGACACAGCCATATCTGCAGAAACCCACCTGCCGATGTAGTCATTTTGTGAACAGACTGGCATCTCACACAAGCCCTATGCCACCTTGGATAAAATAAGATGTTGCTGGTCTTGTATGCCAATATGTAGCCTATATGTTAGTCAGTCCAGCTTACTAAAATCAATGGAGGTAGCTACTAGCTACTGTCATTACGGATTTGAGAAAGCCATTACAGTGTGTTGTGTTAATACCAGAACAGAATAAGCAACTTGTATTTATTCACCATGAAATCACTCTGCACAAAACGGCTGTACTGTGTGCAAGCCTTGCATTGTGGGACACACACCAGTGGACCTAACGCACACACTGTCCTAAAACACGCTCTGTCATTTTGAACGGCTGCCCTACTCTCCCCACTCACTGCTGCCTCATCTGTGTCCTGTGTCACCGTCAGGTCGCAACGAGCCACTTAAAAAGGACCGTCCCAAGTGGAAGAGCGACTACCCGATGACTGAAGGCCAGCTGCGCAGCAAGCGGGATGAGTTCTGGGACACCGCCCCAGCCTTTGAGGGCCGCAAGGAGATTTGGGACGCCTTGAAGGCTGCAACTGTAGCGCTAGAGTGTAATGACCATGAGCTGGCCCAGGCCATAGTGGATGGAGCCAGTATCACACTGCCATATGGTACATAAGGGGAGAACACCATTTTAACAAGGAACAGCACTCGTATATGCGCCAAAGATGCACACTTTCTCAATGTTCTGTTATTAGTTTTTATTTATTTTGATGTATTTATAATTTGTTAGTTGAGTTTTGATCACACCCTAGCTTGATAGGCTATCTGACTAGGTGTGGCAGGATAGGTCAGACATGCTTTATTACAATCCAGAAAGGATGTCACCTATGGAACCGGATCTGACTGGCTTGTTTTACGCAGGAATTTACACACACACACACACACACTTACACAGGATTAATACAGCCATTCCAGGTTCTTCCAACATAACCACATAATTGACCGACACAACTCCACTTGAAAGTTTAACAAACAGGATCTTAATAAACGTTTATGTAGTAGAAAAGCACATGGTATTAATACGTGGTCTCAAGTATGGCAGCCCGCACTGTAAGTGTGTCTCACCTTCCAGGTACGTTAGCGGATTGCTATGACGAACTGGGGAACCGCTACCAGCTGCCCGTCTACTGCCTGGCCCCTCCGGTCAACCTCATCTCAGAGCGCAGTGATGAGGACCCCAGCGACAGCCCTGAGCCCACTGTAGCACCCAAAAAGGAATTCCAGCTCAAGGTGATTTGACATTTCACCTGGTTTATTGACTCCTCAAGAGATGGTGAAACCCCTAAAACAAGCTAACTATTATGTGACCGATACAACGTTAAATACACGCATGACCTTGTACTGTACGCTACCTAAATACAGTATGTAATGTTGCCAAGGGGTGTAGACTGTCTGGAAACTCGGGGGTTTGCATAACTTTTGCCAAACAGCCTGTTGTTGCTGCCACAACATCTACAATAGAGGTGCATTCTACATAGTAGTGTTTACAACATACGTTTTTATTTTTTAAATTCATAGAGCGCCCATCAAGTCTGATGTCAGTTGGCGCACATGACGCATAGCATTTTGGGTTTGAAATGTCCCTACTTCCCAACTTTCATAGAATTGTCCAAACACGGGCTGTGTAAGACATTCTCACAATACACACATGCTACATTATTGGTAGTATTAAGCTTGTATTAAGTCATCAGGCTATGAAGCACTCTCACTGCAGCTGTTTTTGACTAGACCTCGCGTTTTATTGTCATTTATTTTCATCCACTTTTCTAAACTGAATCCATTGTAGGCGGTGTTGTGTATACGTTTGTATGCCATGTCACTACAAGTGAAAAAACAAAGTGTCACCCGCTGCTTCCTGTGCCCCCCTAGGTACGTATGTCCACAGGGAAGGACCTACGTCTGAGCGCCAGCATGGCGGACACCATCGGGCAGCTGAAGAAGCAGCTTCACGCCCAGGAGGACATCGACGTGGCCCACCAGCGCTGGTTCTTCTCCGGCAAGCTGCTCACCGACAAGACCCGGCTGCAGGACACCAAGATCCAGAAGGACTTTGTCATCCAGGTGATCGTCAACCCGCACGATGAGCCTCCTCCCCTTCCCCCCCCGACGCCCTCCTCCGTCACCTCCCCTCACGTCAACGACGCCCCCGTCGACTCCAACTGAGTAGGAGACGGCGGTGCGACGACGGAACGGACGCTCTGAGCTGCTCTCAAGTGGAAGTCGTAAGGGAGAATGAATTACAGTTGAGCTTTTTTTGTTTTGTTTTCTTCCACCTTCAAATGACTATTTCCACTGAGCTCCTGCATCTTCTTCTTTTTGGACGAGCGGATACAGCCCAAGCCGGCCTTGACTATCGCCGCTTGTCCTGTTTTAAGGGGTGCCCGCCAACTGTGACTCCTCCCACCCAACGTCCCCCGCCTTGAACCACGCTAGATGAGACCCCTTGCTTTCAAAGTAGGCACCGCATATGCAACTCTGGCCCCCCCACCCCTGTTGGGTGGGACCAGCGATAACGAAGTGCCAACAGACAGTCTCAGAGCTGTTCGTGTTGGTCGTGAAGCATAGCTCCTCCCCCGACCCCACCTCCCCGTGACTATTGTGTTTCCGGACCTGCACTGCGAATCCTTTGTCTGCTCCAGATGGCAAGTTGAAGGTCCACATCCTGGAATCCTTGGTCTCCTGAACAATAGAGATGGACATTTTGCCCTCTTGGGTCATTCATTTGTTGGGCTTGGTCTTGGACGGGGGGGCAGGGGCACAGACATTGACACTGAGCTTTTTTGCACACTTTGAAAAATGATTACTAAACTTTTGTGGTATTTTGTGTGCCTTCGATGTGATGAAAAGGAAAAGGGGGATATTGTCTCTGTAGTTTTACGGCTAAGCCTTCTGTCTTTATTCTGTTCTTTAGATTCAGGAAACTGCAGATTAATCCATACTGCTGCCTTTTTTTTTTAGGAGGATGGGGAGGGCCTTATTTACATGCATGACCATTATTAAGCTTGAACTGGTTATTGCCCACTATGATGGAGCGCTATTGTCATGTTGCTATACAACTCATTGATGTTTTTGCAGTAAATTGATAGACTTCAAAATGTTTTTCTTTAAGAAATGAAAAAAATCGAATACATAAATGATCATAATTTTGCTGCTGTCTTTGAACATGTCAATATATTTAAATAGAAGATACACACAATTTGGTTAAATTGCCATTTGAACAATCCCCTGTCCCCTCACACACAACACAGCTGGTATATTCTGGATTTCACATTGGTACATTAAATAATATTTGGTTACAATGTGTAAAATATTGAAAGCTGGTCAGCCCAGCCTCATGGTGAGAGCTTTGTTAATTTGAGCACATTTAATCACTCATTGGATTTGTCCATAAGCTCTCCTACTTGGAATGTGATCAGTGGAGCTTCATACATAATACTCATGTTAATGAACTGCAATGGATTAAACTGGGCCTCTAAACTCATAATGTAGCTCATGGCTGCATGTCAGGGAATGTTAAGGAAAGTTAGAATCAAATCACAATTTTTAGGTTGTCAGCGAGGCACTGCAGAAATGTTGCGCAGTTATCAGACCGCATTGGGTAGAGGGGTTCAGATAAGCCTTGTTCATTCAAACTTTTTTCTTCTCTTCATTCATTGTGTTCTCATGTGTTGTGCACACTTTAAGCAGTCTATTTGCTCTTAGTCCATTTATAGCCACAGGGCAAACCTTGTTGAGGTATGTGTGTACATAACAGATTACAGTAGCTGGAAGTGACTTCACCAGAATTCTCAAGATTCGCCAGATACTACAGCGCAGAGAACCTATCAACTGCAACCAAAATATACCACCATCTGGCTTCCAGTTTGTGGTACTGGCTACTAGTTGACATGCATGCGCTGATGATGGTGTCCACCATGAGCTCTTGAGATGGTTTTTCTGCTTCCCTAAGCACTCCAGACTAGAGCATGAGGTGCCTCTCCCATTCACATCTTCTCAGGCTATGAGCAACTGAGCCACACTAACACAAGGCATGGTGGTCAGTTTCAGAAGTGAGGTATATTTTCCTAGTGTCCATTCAGTTTCATTGTTTAGTCTGGGAGGATTCTAGACCTGGTCATTTGGTGTTTTTTAGAATGTAGTTGTGGGTTTGTTCTGGTTTTAGTCTTGTGCAAACATGATAGGGTATGTTCTTTATTTTTTTTTCACTTTATGTATGTGCAATATAATGTAATGACCTCAGCTTCTCCAGTGACCACAGGTTATACAAAGCGCTATATTGTGGGAATATTGTTAATACTGAATTGCAACTCCAAGCCTGTGCTTTACTGTGACAGTTTGATTACGTCCCCATCTGCCTCAACTGTCAACTTTCAAACCTTTTGAGGGTGATGCCGGGGAAATTCTGCTGAACACCTGCCGGGAGCGTTAGTTAGTCTTATGTCAGAATAGACACTACTGTTAATCCAGTTTGCTGAAAACTGAAGTTTCCTCCAGCATGGCATTAGATGTCATATTGTCACATCAGACACTCGCTGTTATGTTGGTCCGAATGTAATCTTGTTTATTTGCGCTTAAGCAAACCGTATGTACAATGTGATTGGTATAAAGGGGGAGGGGACATGTATGATATATTTTGGGGGGTTCTTTCATTTTGTAGTGTGTTGTTTTGTATGAATACTTTGATGATGCAAATTTATCTTAACGGAACAGTGTAAAGCAAGTTAGGAGAATAGCTGGCACAAAAGCCATAAATGGACATTAAATATTTATTTTATACTAAAGAGACAACCAGTTGCCTCAGTTTCTCTATGTCACTCATGCAGCTCAAATGCCAAGAAACTATTGCAGCTTAACGCAGCATTTATATTGGTTGTGTACTGTCAAAATATAAATGGAATTAAAGTCCAACAAGCTAATAGATGTATACAAACCTATATATTTAGACAAATTGAAGAGTTTAGAAATTGATTATATGAGATTTCTTGGGATTAAATACAACTATGCCCCGTTTACACGTGGTGTGTACATTTATATGCTGATTTGTTTCCCTTTCAGCCCTGTTTTTAAACTAATAAAATCAAACTGTTGCAAATTTGTATGAACATTTTTTTTGTAGTTTTTTATGGATACAATTGATAGTTGATGTTGATGATCTATATATTATACTGAGCAAACGCATTTTTATGAGGAATTTTCCGTGTAAAATGGTTTAATAGGAATAATTGCATCCTGAAGCTATTGCTAGGCTTCCGTAGACATGAAATAAACCATTGTGTTCACCACCAGATGGCGCTCTGGCCCCATGAAAATAATACCCTTCCTTCAGCCACGTGGTTTGATAAGCCTATAATCTTTATTGAAGTAAGTTACATTCTCTTTAACGAATAGATAATATCTTATATGTATATCTTATATATATATCAAGCATAACATGCCTCAAGATTGTAATTGTAACACTAGGCCTTTATTGCCTAAATTGGCCACAAAATGTATTACTTTTTTTACTGGCATTCAGCAGTCAGAATATTTAACAGCTAAATGCACAGAGTATCTTCTCACACACTTGGCACAGGGAAACTTTCAGCAAAAATGTCCCAGGAAGTGTTTTACTGTTTTTTATCTACATGTTAATACTTATGTGTGCATCGTGTATACTTTGTCATGTGCTTAATGTATATGTTGTCATGTGTTTGTGTGCATAATGCATATTTTTTCATGTCATTGTTATCATATACCACTTTCTGTAAATAGTCAACATGAGAACTGCAGAGAACAAGACGTAGAAAAAAAGCCCCTATTGACAGTGGAATTTAACAGGCAGGGCTGTGTTTGTGGTTGGTCTCAATTTACAGTCAGCCCTTCCAACGGACCCGACAACCCTGCTATGACAGCAAAGAGGTGGTTTGGACGCAGGCTGAAATCTTGACGTTTAACACTGAGGACTCGTCATTATCCAGCTTTGACTTGAATTCAGTTAGGCATATGGTGCAATGCAATGTGAGTGCAATTCACAAAGCCACTGCAACGACCATCATATTGTATTTAAACAGTAATTTCCTGCAAGTATTTGCTTTAGTAACATCACATTATGACAACATAATGTCTGTTGTGAGGAAGCCGCATTGATGTTCAAAATCCAATTTAATAGTAACTACAATATTAACATGTAGACTTACTGCTACACCTATGAACAAGTAACATGTAATAGGAGTACAGTAGACTGGCCTATTCCCACATTACAAAATTCAATTGTTTTTAGTCGTGTGGTCTCATGTCTAATAGGCCTATGTTGGGTTACAAAAGAATCCTCTCAAAAAGTAACCGCTGTGGCCTGTGGTGTCACATTATTTATGTAATTTAACCAATCCACTCCTACTCAGACCATCTATTGAGTTAAAGCATAACTGACATAATATGAATGAATGAATGAATGAATGAATATTCAGCTCTAAGGGACATTTCCAGAGACATTATGTAGAAAAGACAGATATAGCCTGCCCCTCCTCAAAGAGTTAATTGTCTGCTTCATAACGGCTTAACAATTAACCAATCACGTGGTTAAACAAGTGCAAGCATACAATTGCACATACATAAACTATAAGCTGTGAAGAAAGAAGCTTGTTCAACATTATTTTAGGACAAAGCCGCCCAACCTTTTAAGCATTTTATGAGATTATTTGACTGGTTGTTGTATACATGGAGTTTTACTGTCCAAGTGGCCATTGAAAGTGCAGCTATGGCTCTCTCCCGTTCATTTAGATATAGGGTCTCGTTATTACCAAGTTGTTGCCAAGATGGCTGCCGAGCAACCAGACTTGACTATGTGGACTTTGGAAAAGTTGCTGATATACAGTATATAAGTGTGAGTGTCTCTGCACACAGGATACAAATTGCACCAGAATAACAAAAAGATTTAACCAGAATAGATGAAGTGGCAAAATCCTCGCAGACCACTGAAATGTGTGTGGGTGCGTTTGTGGGTGCGTGTGTGGGTGCTTGTGTGTTCGTGTGCGTGCATATGCATGTGCGTGCGTGTGTGTGTTTGTGTATAAATCCTTGCTTGTATCATTCACAGTGTCAGACAAGTCTGGCCATGTGTGTGTCTATGTGTGTTATGGTGGCTTTACTACTAATCCACAGTCTTATCCACATTACCACCTTACCCGGCGTTCACCTGACAGGGGGTAAGGTGAGGTTATGTCTGTGTGGGTGTGTTATTTAATTTGATCTACTGTAAACACAACATCTGTGAACCTGCTCACCACACAGTCTGACCGGACGTGTCCCACTGCACACTGGGAGCACAGCCAGGGCACTAGAGACATGTGACGTGGACACTGGGAGGACAGAGCACCATGGGTTAGGTCAGGCTGTTCTGATGACTAGGGCTGCTTTATTTGAATGTATCTTTAACACAATAGAGTATACTTTCTTTAATATACTTTAGGAGGAGAGGAGAGGGGAGGAGAGGAGAGGAGAGGAGAGGAGAAGAGAAGGGTACAAATAAGAATAATTTAAAGGATAAGAGAAGCTAAAGTATGAGAGACACAGACGAACACACACTAAATAGAATGAACCCCTTCACAATAATCCTGCATTGTGGACTGAATGTTGTAGAAACATAGAGACAGATGGAACAAGATGTATCCAGACACAATGTCCTGAACATACATACAGTGTTTCACACAGGTGTATGTATAGCACACACACACGCACGCACACACACACACACACACACACACACACACACATGCCCCTGTGGCCTTGATTGGCCAGACACCCCTGTTCTCTCTGTAGCCACGACAACATCTTACATATTGACTGTGCCCCCTGAAGTATGCCAAACGCGCACACATACACTGGCACGGTGCAGGCACATTATCCTCCATTGCCACGCTCTGTTCTGTGTGGGGTGACACAGACAAATCAATTCCACCTCTGAGCCAAAACAATCAACTCACCGTTTCCAATCCCAGACCTGTTACTCATGGGAAACCCCCATGAAGGCGGCAATCTAATCACCACAGTCTTTCCCATAGCCAACTGGGGCTTAGGGAAGTCCTTGTATGGCCTCTGGAGTACCAATAAACTAGGCAAATAGGAGAGGTGAGGTGAAGAATAGAAAGGAACAGTCTTTCCCTGTAGTGAGTGACTGGTGGTTCAAAGCACACAAAGACAAAGTTCAGTTGATAAGCAGCACCACAATCACACACACGATTTGTCCAAGCCACATGACGGACAGGCGTAGTAGTGGAAAATGCAGATTTGTGCCATGTCATGCTGTATCCAGTTTCCCTGCATGCAGCTGTGCGCTTTTCCACAGCGTTTTTGCGACACTAGCTTTGTGGGAGCATGTCATGGTCAGAAAATAGGTTACATACTGTATGCTTTACCCAGTGGATCAAGTCCTTCTGCCGTGAAGACCCCAGTGGGCGGTGCTATTGCATTGGTGATGTCAAAAGAGAGCATTCTACATTCACTTCAATGTTAATCTGAAGCCATTAAACTTGTATGTTATAAATAAATAATACAACCAACGATTCTCCATTGTTGACTCTGTAGCTGACAGTGTCTTAAAAACCGATTTAGCCACCCAAACGCAACCCAACTCTGCAAGTGTAAATCACAGAACTCCAGACAGTATGTCCAACTTTTATTTTGATGTGCGGTGGAGAGTGCTATCTTGAATTTTGCCTCACTGACTTCAATGTATGACAATGTAATAAATGGGGTTGTTACTTCTAGTAATTTTAGTTCCTTACCATGTACTGCAGTATCCATGGTATTCATAGCATTACTATTATTCATTAACAATAACAAGCTATTAATTATTCATAACGTATTTGATTTTTAATGATGCCCAAAGTGCTTATTGTATTTTCACCACAACTTTAAAAAATGACATTATACTTTTATTAAATTAAACTTTAAACATGATGTACATTAAAGCTCTACATCTATGATAAATAATTTGTTTGGTGTGGGCTGTTTTATGTTGTGTGGTTAAAAACAATACGTCCATATTAGTTTCATTTAATGTTAGTCACAGAGACGTTCTTCCTCATTACATCTAAATCTTTTCTTCAGAATGTGTCCACGCTTAACTCTTAGTTAAGCAGGAGCAGCTCTGAAACAGTAATTCCCCTTTTTTTCCACCCTTTGTGTATGTCAGATCTCCATATGTGTGTGTGTGTGTGTGTGAGTCATGAAATAGATCAGTGTTTGTATATCCTGTTCAACTCACTTCCTTAGTCTGGAACAGCCGTGTTGTAAAGCTTGACACAGGACTGTCCCACTGTAGGACACGGCACATGCACAACCCTACCTTTGTGAAACACTTAGAGAGGACAGAAGAGATGTAGTCCAGGAAGCAAGCGACGGAAAAGATGTGTTAATTAAGAGAAGAGAGAGAGAAGAGAGAGAAGAGGAGAAGATGCGATGAAAGGAAAACAGAGGAAATAAGATCAGATAGTCTCAGATGAGTTAGAGGGGATATTAGTTAGTGCTTTTGTTTATTGGGGGCGGGGGGCTGCCACACAAGTTGCCACGGCGCAGCATTCGTGGTAGCTTTGGCCTTGGCAGGGAGAGGAAACAGGGGAGGGGGAGAGCTTGAGAAAGAGAGGGGAGGGCAGCTCCCAGTGCCACGTTTACATCACAGAACTGTAATTCTATTCAGAGCAGAGCTAGCCTGCCTGGCACTAAAGCAGCTTATGTTGTTATCAGACCAGCCGTTGCTCCAGCAACGCCCCGATGTGACACAGAGGGACCGGTTCACCTGGGTCAGACCCACGCACCCCTATTATGACACAGAAGACAGACCTGGGCTGGATATCCCACTGTAGTTTAGTCTGTGTTGTTAGCTGTTTGAGAACTATTGCCTTATTAGTAATCAGGAGGCATGTTAATGCACGCACGTGCACACACACACACGTGCACGCACACACGTGGCAACCACAAAATAACTGTTTACTGTCCTCTATATAGGCTTTCCTGGTAATGACAATGTCTGTCTGCACCCCCCACCCCCTGTAGACCTTAGTTAGCAGACTGTAGACAGGGTTTACATGCTCACCGTGTAACCAATACACACACAGTTTGAATCACAGGGTTGCCATGTCCGCAATGTGTTGTGGTTTTTGGATGAGTTTTATTTTTATTTATTTTTGGCATCTTACATGACGAAAGTGTGCATGCAAGCATAATGTAAAAGCACAGATTGTCTAATCAAATTCCATGGAATATTAATCATTTGGCCTGTAAGGGGTTGGCAAAGTCCAGTGATTCATCAACACATACTGCACAAAACAAGAAGGAGAAGCTGTTTTGGGTAAGAGCGCTGACAACCTAATTATATCTTTGTTTGGAAATATCCATTTCCACTGAATTCCCATCCAATTCTTATCAATCTTCTTAGGCCTAGCACATATCCGATGTGTTGTAATCACCGATATACTGTATGTGACTACATCAACACAATTTAGATCTGCTGTAGCCTGGCCATGATCGTCTATTTCAGTCACGTTACTCACAAATCTCTTTTTAGATATGCCAAATGCAGAAGTACTACTTTATATGCTTATTACAGTAACTCATCATGCCTATACTAAGTGACCCTATTTGACATTCTACCACTAGATGTCCTACTAAGCACACCAACATATCAAATCAAAACAAACGTGCTGTGGGCCACACACACACACACACACACACACGTGTATGCACAGCTGGCACAGATATGACAACAAAGAACAGGATCTCTTAACACAGCAGAGGGAATGTGATATAATTCTCTGCTCAGGATGCATTTACCCCACTATATCTTTACATAGAAAATAGTTGCTTGCTGCTATATGAATGTTTAAAATATTGGATGGGGTACCTTTTAAAATACAAAAACACAATTGAAATGTGTTAGTACAGTAGGCCTATGTACAATAATGTACTTTACTGTAGCTTGGATGTATTTGCATATTAATGTTTAAGTATTGTATAGGACATCTTTAAAGAGATTGACAAGCCAAACACCCAAACATTGAGTACAAAATGCCTCTAGTCAATACATCACATGCAACATTAGATGCGGGGCCTATGAGTTTATGGTGAGTTTTGCACAACATTTCATTGGTAATAAATTAATTAAATTAATACATTTATTGCAGCTCAATTCATGCAATAAAAAAAAAAAGAAGAAACTGTATACAATAACACCAAATAAACTCCAAACATGATACTACTATGGAATAAAATGTATATGAACTTATACACGCTGTTTAAGCTGTGGCATTACATTATTTACAAGACAGCTTTCCAACTTTCCAGTCCACTATTTTCTCTCCCACACGTTACCATGGTTTCCGGTGTTGCCATGGGATAGCAAAACAAAGGAATAATGTCAAAATACTGTGTGGGCTCCTCTCTTTCTTTTCCCCTGTCTGTTTCTTTCTCTGTACATACTGTATGTGTGTGTGTGCGTGTGTTGGGCCAGGGAGGTTGAGACTGGGCTGTAATGTGAAACCAAGATGAAACACAGTCATCAGCACATTCCTATGGGCCTTGGGTTTCTTCAGCCGGAGAAAGAAACACAGAAAGAGACAAAGAGAGAAAAACAGAGAGAGAAATAAATAGAAAAAGCTAAACGTCATACAATAATGCAAAATACACAGTTATATTATGACAGGTTAACACTTGGGTCACAAAGTCAAACTTACAGTAGCACTCATAGGCCTACTGTACGTTTTAAGGTAAAGAGACATTCTTTGTCTCTCATACATACCAAACACCTTGGAACAGACATTTGTCTATGTTTAGCTTCTCTCCTCCCCTTTATTCCATGTATCGGTCTGAAGGGCCTACCTACTGTAATGCTATAGATGTACAGTAACTACCCCCACAGCTTCTAAGCATCCAACATTCTTTTCTGTTCTGCAGTGAAAGGCTTTGAACAGAAAACACCCTACAGTATGTACCCTGCTGCAACTGGTCACAAGGGCTATATTTGTTGTATTCATTGCATTAATTTAATACATATTATAGTGAGTCACCTCTCCGGGAACCATCACCTTATCGTGGTGGAGAGGTTTGGGTGCCCCTATGAACCTGAGGGCTGTGTTGTCTGG
>JAODUH010002795.1:8508-61745 GCA_027564835.1 Typhlichthys subterraneus | reverse complement strand
CATTGAAGAAAACTGTGCTTTTCTTTCAAAAATTAGGAAATTTCTAAGTGACCCCAAACTTTTGAACGGTAGTGTACACTTTTACGTCATGCTAATAAAGTATTTTGAATTGAATTGAGAGACCATGAGCAAGACACATAGACAGGACACAGAGAAGCACTGTGAGAGAGAGAGAGAGAGAGAGAGAGAGAGAGAGAGAGAACCAAGTTGAGGTGACAGGGCGTATATAAATCAGCATCCATTAGCAGAGGAGTTATGGAGCCACTGATGAAGAAGGGCGGGGCCCGCTCCACCTTTTATTGTCCTGTTGTTGCCATTTATTGCCTGTGATCTCATCTAATAGTATACACTAACGACAAGGGCGGTGCATTGCGTGTGTGTGTGCGTACGTGTGTGCGTGTGTGTGTGCGCGTGTGTGTGAAAGACAGAGGGGCGGGTTGCGGATGTAATGGGGGCAAGTGTGTGCACGAGCTTACATTTGTGTTGACATAGTGCATTGATTACTGTCCAGCTGTGTGTGTGTGTGTGTGTGTGTGTGTGTGTGTGTGTGCATGAGGTCAAACTCTGCCGGAGACAATGCATCATTCTGGCAGCAACACTGTGGCTGCCTGATTAAAGCCCGGCGACAGATGCAAAAAACACGCTCCGTAACGTCATTTACTGACATACAACTCAGACGTGAGCTTTCTGTTAACTTAGCATTTAGCAAATTAGTACCATCCCCATCCCCCCCCCCCCCCATGTGTGAGTGGCGGGTTACTGTTGGAGACCTACTGCCTACTGTACTGTAATAGTGTGTGTTACTGAAGCAGCTAGACTGCTTCTGTGTAAAAACAGCAACAACAACAACAACAACAGCTATGATAAGCACAGATAGGAACCATTAGACAACAACAATAACCTGTGTGTGAGTGGCTTGTGTGTGTGTGTGTGTGTGTGAGTGTGTCTGCGTACATCCCATCAACCAACAGCTCTGGGGAGAGAGCACTGTGGAGGATGAAGAGGGGACAGGGGCTCTCTACCTGCTCCCTGTTCTTAAACCGCCCATCAGACCCCATGCTTTACTTCACTCCACATTTAACTCCACATTCTCTCAAATGGACACTAACCTCTCTCTCTCTCTCTCTCTCTCTCTCTCTCTCTAATACTCTCCTCTCTGGCCCCCTTGTGAGTCTTGTCAGGGTGCTTGGCCCGGGATTAGACTCAGTCATGGTCTGCTATACGCACAAACAGCTATTGTGTGTGTGTGCGTGTGTGCGTGCGTGCGTGTGTGTGTAGGAGGAGACTCTACACTTATCCATCATCCTGGCTGTGGTGTATCATCGTATCATCCCATTATCCCAGTATCCCAGTATAAGGGCTTCCTACTGTACGTGGGAAGGAGAGCGAGCGCCAATGGACGGGGGAAGGCGGGGGGGGGGGGGCTTCATCCACCGCCAACCGACCAACACACCGCTACAGCCGGTGCGTCAGGACGAGGGTCCTTGTCTAGCCGAGGGCTTTGTGTTGTGATGCACGGTGCGTCAGGCGCTCCCATATTAGTGATCTATTAAGTCTAGTTGGTACCGACTCACAGAAGAAACGGATAAGGAACTGGCGGAGTCGATTCCGCGAGCTGCTGGTTTGTGCCATCTCCGGTACCCATGGCAGCCGGGGGGAAGATGCTGATGTGTGCTGCAAATCAGCAGGGCTGATACGCGGGAGGGTGTGTGTGATATATGGTACAGTGGCTGAGGAGGAGATACCAGATAGGGCCTGTCTCGAATAATAAGGCTCCCTCAGGAATTCTCCTAAACCCCCCCCCCCCGCACACACACACACGCACACACACACACACACACAGGCAAGCGTGCGCGCTGCTCTCTCTCTCTCGTGCGCAGACCGTCGACTCAGCGCGTTTGCCGTGAAAGTCGATCAGCCTTACTACGACCATCCTTCCTCCCGGGGCTCGCTGCCCCCTCCATCAGGCAGAAACCAGATACATGCAACAAACCCCCCCCGCCCCCCACCACCACCCAAGCCCGCCCCTACCTTCTTGACCCGTCCGCTCTTGGTTCCCACGAAGACCAGCGAGTGGTTCTTGTAGACGTAGGCGATGACCGACGTCATCTTGTCTGTGGCGTCCGAGAAGAGCGGCCGGCCGTGCACCATCTCCGACACGCCCAGCGGTGCGTTCATGTCCAGGCCGCAGAAGTCGTCGTCGATGGTCAACAGCTGCAGGAGGTCAGAGGAGAAGCATTACCACTAGAATGACAGGCTCTGGTGTACTATTGGAGCGGTGCTCCGCAATAAAGATGTACGCTAGGCCAACAACACATTATATGAATAAGTAAATAAATATTACATTATTTGGACAAATATATATTCTAAAAAATAAACGTATATAATAATTAGAATTTCAAATATATTAATCAATTCATTAATTGAATTCTTGATATTATACAAATGATGTGCAGGCCCACACGCTTTGAGAACCACTGGTTTAGTAGAAGTTTGTGATGTTACTGTTATGAATGGATGCGTGTCTGGCTAAGGGCCGTATGTTTAGCCAGAAACATGTAGAGGAAATAGGGAAAGCTAATCAAAATGTTTCAACCCCTGGCTGCAGGTTGAAGAGCTGTGCTTTAGGTCGGCCCTTCATGTGTCCCTGTGACCACTGTGAAATTTAGTGTGTGGAGCGGCTTGTGAGCTGTCAGAGTGGACGCTCTGCTCCAGGCCTGGCTGGCAGTGTGGTATTTAACCTGCTCATCCTGACACATGGCCGGCAGCTAAGATGGTGACTCGTATGCACAGCAGGCAGGGTAGAATATTAAAGCATGTATGTGTGTGTGTGTGTGTATGCATGTGCGTGTGTGTGTGTGAATGCGCGTGCGTGTGTGCGTGCACACCATGCAGGAGAAAGCCAGCAGGGAACAGAAGATAGAAAACAACTGCAGTGTGGATCCCTGACCCGGTTTTAACAACAGAGACTCCTCTGTGAGGCTATGAAAGCCCCCTCCAACCCCTCCTTCTCTAACACTGCACAACAAATATCAACAGAATTCCGGTGCTGCAGGATCACTGTGAAGTGACTCGAAGTGATCTTGGAGAAATGTTCTTATTGTATTTTTATTTTCTTAGAGGAATAAAGTGCAGCTTTGTCACAGCCCTCACCCACACTCTCAATGTAAAGACAGAGATATGGAAAAATGAAGGGGAAAATGAACGCTTCTACGGATCCTGTTCCATTTGTTATGGTTTTCTTGTTTGACAGGCCGTCATGATTCTGTGACTGTATACAGCTGGGCATGTCATTTTGTTCAGTTTGTGTATGCGTCGTCTGTTGACGTGTTATGGTTTTATGCCTCTGGAGAATATGCATACCCGTCAGTGAATATCAGAATGACTTATGGCTTTGATAAGAGAACAATTGTGCAAGGGAATTGTCATGATTCTGCACGTGGATGGATTTGAGAAACTGGGTTTAGGACAGAAGCTGGCATTGGGCTGATTAATAGCTTAGCAATTCGATGGGATATTAAGAAATAGCCGTTTACATTACTTTGAGTTTTTATTTATATGCCACAGTAAACAAACAGAAACAACGGAATTTCAAAATCCACAACACTCATTGATATTTCAGGTATTTATGGGAAAAAACAATTCCCAACAGATTCAAGCTGACAGAGAAGGCAAAAAGAGCCAGATTGCTGGTAAGACCTTGTATTGTTATTAATAGCATCAGTTTTATAACTACTGTACACCAGGATGATAAAAATTTAGCTAGTCAGGGTTTATCGTTTGTATTAGATAAACCCTGACATTAGCTCACATTTTAACCTAAACCATAAAAAATGTGGCTTGACTTCTTCTTTAAAGAAGGTCCCATCAAGACTTAGCTTCATACTGCAAGAGATTGAAGCTGTGTGTTATTTAAACCTTTTATATGTCGGACGAGAAAGCTTCAAGAAAAAGCGTGTAAGGCTTGAACAGGTGTTAAGGCTTATTTACACCAAGTGTGATTGTGACAAGCGTTTCAGTTGCACTAGAGTCAAGTAATTTTTTATGTATTAATACCATCACAAACGTTAGCAATGCAAAAATATGGAATGTTTTATTCGCTTAAACATTACATTTTAATTACTTTTATCAAGCGCTGAAATGGGTTTAACAAACCATTGATGTCACATAACAATAGTGGAACCCATTATTTACTGTACATGCTGCTACAGAATTAAGAATAGTATATCAACACCCTGATCTTGTCGTTAAATCACAAATCATTTCTTGTGAAATTATTTCTGGAGATGCTAAAAGCTGCATCACAGCAAATGTAAACAGCTTGACTTGACAGTTTCGCTTTATTCTGGGCGTTTATTCGTGTCACGATTGGTGCCAAAGGACCTTAAGTGTTATATAGCATTGGTTTAAAAGATATCCAACCATTTCACACAGAAAGGTTAGAGTGCTTAGATGAGGCATGCTCTGGACAGGGGGCCCATTTTCTCTTCCAGGAAGTGCACTCTCCGGGGGTGTTGATCCATCTTGTGAGCGCTGAGTGTCTCCTGACAACCTTTCACTAAAGGCCATCGTCATTGAGATTCCTCGGACGGTGTCGCGGTGGAAATATGGGGGCCCGCTTTCATTAGACAAATGGAACGGGGCTGTGTAACCTGGAGTTATATGGGGAGGGGGGGGTGATGAGTGATGTGCACTGCCTGCATCTGGGTCACGATCTTGTCATAAAAAGGGGACAACAAGAGGATGGGGCAAAGGGGACATAAGGAGTCGAGGATGTTTGGGAAGGGCAGATGAGATTGAGACAGTGCATTTGTGGGAGTGGTGGGTCACAAAATAACTGAATATAAATTATCTGCTTTCTATTAACACATACATAAATTTTTCTTTCTATATTTATCTCTTTCAAAACCACCGCGAGCATTAGCAAGAAGAATTCTACTTTTTAGAGACCCGGCTGGTGCATTACCTGTTTTGACAACCTCCCACCCCTCTTGAATATCGCCTCTTCCTGACCTTGTAAAAATGCACTGCTGTCGGGGATGTCTTCTGAGTGCTGAATGTGTAGCGATGGCTAACTAGCAGGCTGTTAGCACTGTGTTGAGGCTTAGGGTCAGGACTCGGACTAGGAAACCACAGTAAAACATGTTACCGTTATAACTAGCTACTGTAGTCATCTCCAGGCCAGCCTTGCAACACCATTCTCCACACCTTTACTGTATCGGACCACGGGCCTATCAACATTATAGTACAATGTGTTCCGTGTTTACTGCCAGCACAACATGACTCCATATTCTTCATTTCATTTCACATAAAAATCCTTTCCCCTTTTCTTCTGTGAGAGACTGCTGAGTTCATTTTCATCATATGCAGGGCTCTGCATTAGTCGGAGGTGGAAATATGGAACTGGGAAATACCTCACTTACGGCTTCTATGCATTCGAGCTTGTGTGAGGTCAGTTAGTCGGAAAACATAGACGCCTGACCATTGAGCCTCACTTGTTGCATACCAGCAACGTGAACTATTGACATTCCTGTTCATTTTAACCTTGTTGACTGTAGCCGGTAAAACTGCTAATAACTACAGTACATAACAATAACACAAGTTATATCTTTACACATCCAATTGTATATACATATTCATTAATGTAACTTAATCTCAAATTGCATTTTATAAATAAAAAAAATTGATAACTTGTAATATTCATTAATTTGACTGTGTGAGCAGCCATGTTGCTTTGACATCAAGTTGGAACTCGGAGTTGAGAAACCTTACCCGGGATTCTGACAGAATTCCGATATGATGGGGTGTTGTATTATTTTTCCAGGTGGGAAGTCGGAACGTCCGAGTTCGGAGATATGCTCAAAAGCAGCGATAGCGGCAATGGTGCCTCATAACCCCGGTTAACAACGGTTAACCGGGGCAATCACAGAGAAACCCAGAAATAGTTTCTGTGTATGTGTTTGTGTGGAAGCGCCTCTCGGACTACAGCAAATAAACCAGTAGCTATTTATTTTTTTAAAACTATTGCTTTCCTTTGGTTAAATTGAATACTGGGCAAGAGCCCTCTCACGTGATCACGGTGTATTTTGGAGCGCGTGTGCGCCTGCTATTACGCAAGTGTCAATTTGTGCATCTACGGCTGTGTGAAAATGTGCATTTAAGTATGTGTGTCTGTGCATATGCGTGTGCCTGTGTGTGTGTGTGTGTGTGTGTGTGTGTGTGCGCGCGCGCGCGTTTCCCACATCCCGTTTCTGACACCTGCCGTGTTATTTCTGCCAGTTGCCGATCACAGGCCGCAGACGCGTGATCTAATGAAAATAGAGTTTCTGTCCGTCAGCGGATTCGGGGAGCAGAAACGTTTTCATTACGCCGCCACTGAAACATGACATTTGTCACAGTGTCGCTGCCATCTCCCGGCACAATAACAAGTAATGTCAACGTAGCGCCGGCTGCCAAAAAGGCACCCCTCGTGTCACCACAGGTATCAATTTCTGCATATTATTTCCTCTCCATATTCTCTCACAACACTTCAGACATTGCACATGGCATTATTCATATCTTACTCCTAATGAAAGAAACGGTACGACCCCATCTCAGTGGGTTCGCACGGGTCTTCGGTTTAGTCATCCCGCCGTACGTCTAAATTGCACCCTTTAGCCTATTTGGCGGTAGTTCATTTTTTTAGCTTTATTAGCTATATTATTAGCTTTACTAATAGCTGCATTAAGACTCACTGCCCAGGTAGGGTCTTGCAAGTACTGCTTTATGGGCAGCCTCTAGCGTGACAGAGATGTCCTCCCTTTAACCTGGTGGGGGAGGGCGGGGGGGCAGGGGAGGCCTCTGGCTCTGCTCGTGCCACCAGCACAGAGGGGCCTCACTTCTGGTCTATGCAGAGGAGTCAGCGAATCCACAGCAGAGACAAAAGGGGCGGGTTGATAAGGGGATATCACCGCTCAATGGGATTACTGGGGTCTGAAAGACATCCGCTCTGCGGTGCTCTCCGATGTTTGGCTTAATCTGGACGTCCCCTGGATTCTATTGGCTGCCGGTTCAGGAAGTTAATAAACCCTGAACCACATAGACATTTCAGTTCATATCACCACATCACTTTGCCTACGTGGCACGTTTCTAACACATAACTATTTAGGCCTTAATAACAATAGTGTATGCCAGTTTTGATGCAGTCTTTATTGCTCTTTCCAGTCATCATGTAGTGACTTGAGTGATGATTGTTGACCGTATAGAACACTGTACATTCCATGGTAACAAAAGCAAACCATAGCAGAGTGGAAGAATATACATCCCACCGATTTCCCTTTGTATAATTAGCTACTTAGGGCGTCTGTATTTTCCTCTATCCCCACTGTGTTAAACGACTGGCCTGCCAGGATGATTGGCGGCACTAAAGAATTATGTTACGACTAAGTGGATTTGCACTGTTCATTGTAAGAAATAATATCAACATTCAATTTCCCTATAACAACTCCTGTATGACTCCTGCTGCAGCAGTGAGTCATTTTAAACTAAAGTGTTTCCTCAAATGGAGTGGTTTAGCATGGTTCCCGATATGTGCGGAAGAACATTGGGATCAAGATGACGCCATCGCAGCTAGAAACATGTTACTGAATTAAAATAGTTTATGGGAAATGTAACCTGGCACTGGTAGCCTATAATCTTGCCCATTAACAAAATATCACTTACACCACTTTAAGTGCAAAGAGCAAATTGCATTGTAGAGGAAACTCTACATCACCAAGCAAACGCCTGGATATTAATGAGAACACCGCACAGCAGACGAGATTAAGGCCTGATCGAATATCTTAAGATCAAAGCGTGTTCCTTTACAATATGCACACCTGTGCACGTGTGTGTGTGTGTGTGTGCGTGCGTGCACAGCGGTTGAGGCGGCGGTGCCAGAGCGTAGTCTGTCTGAGCGCTGATCCACGGTGCCCTCTATCACAACGCCAACGCATGACCGAGCGTACGATAGCTCGCGCGCCCGCAGATGTGCACCCGTAGCCCGCACACTCTTCCCCTCTCCCGCTACGAGTTAACACCAGGCGAACCCCGCTAGCCTGCCGCCTCTTCAGTGGGTGTCTGACCTTGAGTGTGTTTACATCTTCCTCTCTGTTAGCCTAGCATCCCTCCCCTACTGTTCAAACCATATAGCAGACTGCGATGCTAACTAGCAACTGGCAAACAACTCAACAGCATGTATATAGTGCTGTGATGTACTATGATTTCAGCACGGGAACCCAATGTGTTTATCAGTGCTGTGAAGATGAATGGTCCCAGCTGTTTGCTCCCACTCCAATGCATATGCATGCATATTGTATTATGCAGAAAACCTGAATGAAAAAAAAAGAATGTGTAATATGTGTACATAAACACTGATAATACAAGATAATCCAAGATATGCCACGATGAGAGAGAGAGAGAGAGAGAGAGAGAGAGAGAGAGAGAGAGAGAGAGAGAGAGAGAGAGAGAAAACTGAATAGTGTTCAGAATCCCGTGCAAACGTGGGTGGGTCCCACAGAGTAAAAGAGCTGTCACTGAGTAGATTTAACCACCCTTTGTTTCCTGCCCTGGGGAATGCTCCAAAAACCAGTCACAAAGATGATTAGGCTTGAGGAAGGAGAGCACACACACACACACACACACGCACACACACACACACACACGCACAGCACTCAGTGGGATGAGTCCGCTCGTGTTTAAATGATATCATCGCATGCAGACGTGCCATCAATCCTGACAGATCAATGCTGTTTATAGAGTACCAAATTGCCCATAATGGCACAAGTCAGTTTACATTTATATTAAAAGGGACTGGAAGCAGAGGCAAACGCTCCTGTATCTATCAGCGTTTACACATATTCTGTCGACGTGCGTCCACGCAGAGATGTGCGAGGAGAGCGGCATAAAAAATAGGCCAACCCCGTCTGCGTGTGTTGACGGCGGACTTCGATAAGCACACCGCTGTTTGACTAAACTCGTGTTTACAGAGGCTCACAGCTGCCTACAGAGCTGCAACATCTGATAGCAGATGGTATTCACAATCAAATTATGAGCTAATGGAACACCAGGAGGATTTTGGGGGCCGGGAAACAGACCACAGACAGCGCTGTTAACATAGCTGGGAAATGGAGGGTAGTCGAGTGAGGCAAAGTGTTAGGGTAGAAGGGATCGCAAGGACTGAATAAGGCTAATAAAGAGGTTTATTTGAATAGCAGAAAGAAAGGTGAAACCCAACAAAGTTCCATAATAATAATAATAATAATAATCACAATGATAATAATGATAATAATATGAATTGAGTAATTCAGCAAAATAATTGATTTGTGCCATTGTGGTTGAAACCACGTTATTTGCATTGGTTTCAAATGGGTGCCGATGTGTGGCAGCTCTCCTCTCTCTCCCTAAAGAGTGTCCAGGCTTACGCCCTTCTCTCTTTTTGCGTCCGAGACCACCCTCCTCTCGCAAGCTTCAATTTCACTTCATTTCAGCATCAATCTGGAACCAATCAATGCAATAGAGAGCCTAAGTCACTTCCGCAATATGAGACCTTAAATCTGTATGGTAGTCAACGGCGAGAATACAATTATTTTTGTATCCCTTTTGAACTGTGACACGAAGCACACATATGATATTTGTCTATTTAAAAGATAATTGTTCAAGTCAAGAACGTGGCAGTTTGTTGTGAAACTATAAAGTATATTTAGTTTTGCGTGTAACCACTCAGTGAACTACAGCTTTCATCTCACACAACACACGCACAACAACGCTTTCTTCGGCTTGTGGATTGTGGCACGAAAACGTCATGACACTTAACGCGACACAGGGTTTGTAGTCTTACTAATTATATATTTTCAGACACGATAAACTGAGACTTTCTTGACTCTAGTCAAACATCATAAGTGTGCTTCGTGTCACAAAGCAAACGGGATTTAAAAATAATGTTATTCTTGCTGTTGACTACAATGCATATTATTTGTTTTGTTCGAACTTAGGTCCCATAATGCGGAAGTGACTTTGGCTCTCTATAGCGTTGTCGCCAGTTATAAATCAATCAGGCCAATCAGCAGCTAACTGACAAGCTACGTTTCGGTTTCCACCAGCGCTGTGGCTGATTTTAAACTGATTGGCTGAGATAACGGTAGGTAGTTCAATCGTATGTAAGGAAGATTGATTGACATGTATTAGCACCGCCTATATGACAAATGCTTTTGAATTGAGTTATGCCTGCGGTGCAATGAAACAGCTTGTAGCTTACAGGATCGTCATGGTCTTACAAGGTTCATCTCTAATGCCAAGGTGCATTTAAACAAAGACCTGCAGCGGCTGCAGCGATGTGGGCGCCATACGTGCATCGGTTACCCATCCTCATCATCACCTTCATCATCAAAAAAAAAAAAGCTTTCTCTTCGTGTATTTGCAGAAGGAACCCAGCCCTACGGAGGCAGCCCTCGTCAGTGTGTGCTCTGCATTCCAAATAACTAGGGTGTCAGGCCCGTGAAAGGGAGCGGAGGGAGACAGACAGACAGACAGACAGACAGACAGACAGACAGACAGCATGTGACCAATGCAGAAGTGCGGGCTGAGAGTGTGTCAGAGGCAGCGCGGGGACACTTGTTTAATCACAGAATAACGATATTGTGATGGATTCTGACCTTTAGCCGGCGCTATCGTGTATGGAGATTTAATTAGGCTGCCCGGCGTGCAGCGGGGCGAGCGGTTGTGTGGACGGCGGTCGTCTGGAGCTTCTTAATGAACCTGCTCGCCTTTCCTTTTCCTGCGGATGAGCCCTAGACAGAGCCACCGCCGCCACCATCATCATCATCATCATCATCGTCGTCATCATCAGGGGCTGATTACGCATGGCAATCAGCCGAAGACGGGGCGGAGACGCGCGGGAGGGGGTTGGCAGAGCGCAGAGGTTGACACGGGGTGGGGGGTGGGGGGGCGGGGGGGAGGGGGGGGTTAGGTAGACTCAGGTTGGCACAAGAAGTGTCAAAGAACCCCAGGCCGGGGGAAGCGGCCGAGGAGAGTAATCAAATTAAATCGTCCGTGATTTTAGAACGTGAAGTCAGCTGCAGATGACAAATGTGAAAGAATAGCCCGTGGCGTGTTAGTTAATGACATGTAATTAATGATAATTAGCGATGGGGATAAAGGGTGCCACGGTGGCCTGTCATGGATCTACAGGCGACCTTGTGATTCTCCCCCACCACCCTCCCCCCATGCTTATAGCAATGTTATGCAGAGAGACAAGGACAAGGGCAAAAAAGAGAAATGAAAGAGAGAGGGAGAGAGAGGGAGAGTTAGAGAGGACTGAATTTACTGCCATCCCGTTGTTTTGTTGTTCTGTTGTGTATTTCTGCTGACACTGTGCGCCGAGGGAGCCGTCGCGTATTCTATTTTATATTATTTATTTATTTATTAAAGAGGTCATATGCCACTTCACAATGATCTATGGATGCGGGGCCGTCGCAGACTGGTACTGTTGAGCGTGCATTATGTGGTTTAGCCAAGCGTGGCCGCTCGGTACGAGAGGAAATGGCTCCTTCCCCCCTTTTTCGCCCCTGACGCCATACTCGGAGGAGTGGTGAAAACACGTGAATATGCATCGTGCCCAAACACGCATGTTCTACAGCATAGTTATTTAGTTTATCTTAGCAAATTCAGCTAAAGCTATAGCACAGCCCAAACCAGTAGATAACTAATCACATCACATCACAGGTCTGATTGAAGGGTGTCTATTCAATGTACGTAATCAAATAGAATTTCACACGTTTGATTGCTGGACTAATAACTGCACTGACTAGATTAGAACCATCAAAAGTTCCCTTTTTGATCGCTTTAGCGAAACCAATGCCAGACAATATTAGAAAAGGTTCCATTATGTTCCATTAATTAGCTCAATACCTAAATTTGTGTTTTTTAAAGTTGTCAGGAATTAGTGAATATGTTTCTGTGTGTGTGAATTGTATTCGTACCAAACATATTAGTTATTTAACAACTTCTGCCACCAATGCAAATATACGTATGTCAAATATTGACATACACAATCCCAGGGTGAATATATTTTGTCTGTAAATGTCCGGAGACACATATTAACTCAGTATTTAGGGTTATACGTAACAGAGACCGACCTGCATTTAATGATAAATCCCTTCAAACCTCCCAGTGACATAACCCACACTTCACATTCATGTCAATACTATATTTGTTAAAACATATGAAGACGTCTGCAAGCTTCTGAGCTAAACCCAATGGGAATACTTCCAGTCTGACTCTGAAAATGAAGTTGAACTTGAAGAAAGAACTGGGTCGTTGCCAGTTTATTCTTATTTTTCTTTTTTAGTAATGTACTTCTAGTAAAATATTACACATGATTTAGAAACAGTTACCTTTATATAAAGATGCTAAACAAAATAACTCCATTAATTAATTATGGTTGGTGCAAAATAGATGTAGTCATTTCATTTTGTTCTTACAAGTGTGTTAGGGCCCACTGGGCTAAGTGTTGGCTGACTGAACATGATGAAAGGGAGATATACAAGGGCATTCTCTAAGAACTGGCTTCACATTAGCACAATGGCACACTTTAATTAATTAGTACTCATGTTCCACACACAAGGGCAAACTTGATGGAACCAAAATGAAGCCTGTGTGTGTGCATGAATAGACCTACTGTATATACAGTTATATAGTACAGTACAGTATAGCTACTATAGCTTTGTAACTATATCACTACATCTATAATTGTATCAATTGTATATGTAATGATTGCACACACAAGTCTGGATATACTTTTCAGGTTTCATCAATATTACAGTAAACCTAGGTGTGCGTGTGTGTGTGTGTGTGTGCGTGTGTGTGTGTGTGCGTGTGTGTGAGTGTGTGGTTACTGCACCAGGCTACACTAATTAGGCTGCAGGCTCTAATTGGTGGAAACATAACATGTTCAAAATATGATGACAAGAGCAGCAATAGCTAACAGATGACAATATTTGGTCACAAATGACCATTTAAAAAAGTAATAGTCCATTATTTTGTACATACTATTTGAATAATGTGTGGAATCTATAGAAAACGTTCCTTTTTTCTTGATGAATCTTAAAATTGAGCTGTTTGAGCAGGGAGTAGCATCCTTAGGAACATAACATTACAATGTTATGTTCCAATCTACTGTATGCATTATTTAATTGGCTGGATTAATACAGACCCAATCAAATGAGTAGGTATGGTAACCAATTCATGCAAATAGGCCTACAGCAAGTCAGTTGTAGGCTACTGTTTGTCGCACCATGCACAAATATTTACATCTGCTACATTGCAAATTACAAACAGTAATTGTAAACTGTATGTGTACATATTACTGTAAAAATTGTCAAGCAGCTAAGTGGGTGTGCTGATGATGTGTGACGCAGTGTGCGTAGAGGCCGACCCTTATTTGATTCACTCCCTCCAGTCCATATGGGCTCGCTACACACCAGCGAAGCCCACGGCAACCATGTGAACAATGACTAGAATCTACAGTACTTTTTCTGAAGGAATGCGTGATAGAGGTTTCTCCTTCATGCATCATTTAGAGTGGCAGAGGAATTAATCGCAGGCTAACAAGCCGTGATTCTTGTAGAATCAACTCCGGGGTATTAGACAGACATCCATCTCTCTGGCATGTTTATCCGCGAGTTCATCTGCGGAATTTACGTTGTGTACACACAACTGCAGAGTTCTGTTCATTTATTCTAATTCCTGCTGACAGAAATATTTCATTGACTTTGCACTTTGTTCCACCCTGCACTGGCTTCTGTCTGACAAGGATGAATAAAGGTCATTTCAAGTGTGTCTTTACTCAACTTGTTTGTAAAAATAAAAAGATCTAATTGTTTTCATAGTTGTGCCATCACTTAAAGCTTTATAATAAGCCTTTGTGTAACTTACTGTTTGTGTAATTGTGTATCCTAGTAAGCTTTCAAGAAGCATCTGGATATTTTACCAGCTCTCCTTTGCCTCTGTTGTACAGGTGTTACGGCATGTCAGTATGTGTGTGCATGCGCATGTATGCAAAAAGTCATCTATCTCCAGTCTGGCTGTCTGTCGTCACCAGTTCAGCCACCTCTAATTTATGCAGTGGTAGCAAGACGTCATTCCTCAATGCTAACCTCTGGCGTCGCGCCTCACACTTGCTATGCTTCCTGACAGCTGAACCCCAAACCTGATTTATCTGGCCCTCGACAACACATGAAGGGGCTCAGACATTCTCGCCTCGCCCCAAGATAGATTAACAGATAAACACTGCGTTTTCCAAAAGCAAACATGGGAACGGGATTTTATGGCAGTTTATTCACTGTTGTGTGTAGAGATACAGCGTGGTTAAGGTCAGAGCTACTCTGGCTGGGCGAGAAGAGGGTCAAGTTCATGTTTCTAAAGTAGGGACGGCGCGGAGCACTCCAATTCATCACAAACGGTATCAGAGTGTGGCGCTGCCATTCATCATTTTTACTTCTGTGAACCAGCAATTATTGTCTGATAAACTGTGTGAAATAACGCAAAGATTGAATGTGAAGAATTTCTAGTGAAACCAACGGTACTGTTAATAGTAACACGCATTAAATTAATTACTAATTAATTAATTAATCACATTAAACTTTCAAAAGCTGAAACAATTAAAGAAAGGAAAGCTGTGTTAAAATGACTTAATTTTTAACAGATGTTCTGCAAGGATCCAGCCCCTAAAAAGAGGTCTCTTGCAGAGATTTCTATTGCCCATATTTACACCATAATTGCCACCCTCAAGTGCAAAAGGGAACGCAATAGCGTGTTTCATTTGCCCATGCCTGCCATTAAGAAGAACATGATTACCTAACAAATGGACTCTTAGGTGAAGGCAATTTCCTGTTTCTTGGGGCTGTTGGAATTTTATCAGAGGTCGTGTGACCAAGAAAAGTAGTATCTCGTAAATGGCGATTGGCTGGTTTATGAAAGACAACCTAGAGACCTGACATGCAAATTAACCTTGTGTGTTGCACAAAGCGACAAATCTAATGAATTCGATCACAGTTCATTAACATTTCTAATGTTGGTGTGGTGAAATGGTGTTTGGCTAATGGGTTCAGGCATTCAGCTATATTGTTGTATATCTAGAGGTGAGAAGCTTGAAACGGTGTTGATGATCGTGGAGGTCGGACCAAACCAGGATAATCTCACCATGTGAAGTGTAAACAGGGTCAGTTTAGTAACAGGTGAATCTTTATCACTAATCTACATAAAATACTTATAATAGCTTATAATGCATACCATATTAACATCAGTCTAAAAACAATGGTCCTCTATCTTGGTCCTGGAACCCCCCAATGTTGTAGTCTCCCTGCTCCAACACACCTGATTCAAATGAATGGATCGTTATCAATCTCTGTAAAAGCCTGTTAACGACCCATTCATTAGAATCAGGTGTGTTGGAGCAGGGAGACCCCTACATATCTAAATCTCCAGAACTACTCCAGGAAACCTTGTGTTAATACTTACGGAGCCAGGGCTGTGTAGAAGTATCGGAATATATTTTTGGCACGCACAAAGAACAGTAAGATAGCAATATGCGAGGAGATATTTGTTGAATTTGACAAAAAGTGTATTAGCTTACAATTAGCTTGCAATAGCTGACTATACCTTTAAGGATCACTGGTCTAAAATATCTCTACAGTGAGGCAGATTATAAATGCAGTAACAGTGACAAAGAGAACGAATGAGTGCCTGTGTTGCTGTGTGGAACTCACAGCGCTGCTGCAGGGGATGTCTTTGACCTTGAGCCAGGCCAGATCCAGGGTGCCTTCTCCCTTGTAGCAGGACTGCAGCCGGTCCTTGATCTTTTCATTGATCTTCCTAAGGGAGAAGACGCACAGCGCCGACTCTTGGGAAGCCTGGCGCGGCCGCCTCTTCTGGCCCTTAGAGAAGACGGCGAAGAGGACGTCGTCGTCCGGCGACACCTCCAGGGAGCGGGCCAGGGTGGCCCCAGCTTTGGCCAGGTATGCCGCCTGGAGAAGCCGGTACTCCACGTTCCCGCTGATGCAGCCGATGGGCACCTCCACGTAGGAGTTGAAGGCCGTGTCGGCCTTGCAGAGGCGGACTATCTTGGAGGTGTAGACCTGTTCCCGGCCCGTGGCTGAGGACCCCGTGGCGGGACCGCCTCCCATCTCCGGTTGCAGGGTCAGGAAGTAGACAAAGTTCCCGCTGGCGAAGCCGTAAATGTAATAAATGTCAAAGTCCGGGATGACGGTGAAGGTGTCCGAGGGGATCTTGATCATCGACGCCACAAACTCGTCATGGAAAACATAGGCGAACATGCTATCCTCTTCGGAGTTCCGGGCTAGCTTGCGGCTGGAGATGGTGGGGAAGTACTCCGGCTTGCCGTCCACCGCCGTGGCAACGAACAGCATGTCCGGCGAGGCGTTGCCGTAGGAGACGATGACGCCGAACACGGAGCCGCTCTCGTTGACACCGGAGAGGTAGTGCTCCTTCTTGTGGAACGGCTCGCCCAACTTGAAGAGGTCGTCCAGCCGCAGGATCTTGCAGATGCCCTGGTAGAGGCTGCCGCAAGCTAGCAGCCGGTTCTCCCGGTAGTCCATCAGCAGCATTTTGTTGACGTTGTTGGTGAGGCTGAGCGGCTCGCTGCACGGCTGGACGATGCGGGGCGGGTAGCACTTGCGGTTGTCCTCGTCCGGCCCCGTCTGGTGGGACATCTGGTACTTGAGGTCTGGGGACAGCTTGTAGATCTCGTTGACGGCCCCCAGGTAAACGTTGCCGTTGCGGTGGTCCACGGCCAGGTGGTTGAAGGTGGACACGGGGTTCTGGGCTCGGAAGGAGACGTACTCCTGTTCCAGGAGGGACGCCGTGATCACCTGGGAGACCTGGGGTGCCCGCTCCGCCGCCTGCGGCGTTGCCGGGGGAGACAGGGTGGACAGGAAGCAGCAGAGGAGGAGGAATGTCCGTGTCCTTGCCAAGGAGGCCATGGTGATTTGGAGGTGGGCGGGGCGAGGAGTGGAACAGGGAAGCGCTCAGTCCAGTACTTTCGGCCAATCAGGATCAAGCCTCTCTCGTGATTGAGAACATTTTGTCCCTGAGTAACAGGGAAGAAAGGGAGTACAGTCAACACACCAGCAATTACACCAACACAACACTGCTTTGGGCTTCACGTGGACTTACAGCGTCTTACACTCACAGGCATAGCGGGGCTGAGCCGTATTACAGTGTAAAATAGTGAAGCAAAATAAGTACATTTTAAATATCTCTGCACCAAACAACATCGAACTGTCAGAAAAATAGTGAAAGCTTTACTATGAATATTCACACGTCACTCAAACTAAATAATAACACTAATTTGAATCGACCTAGAAAAGTGTGTTAAAAGGACAGCCCCTTCAGACAGTAAGGCCAGAGTCTGTGGGTAGGGGGAAGGGGGGGTGGTAATGCATCACCTCAGAGGGGGTTATCAGCATGGCTCTGCACACAACTCCCTGCATGCGCTCAATGCCCTCCCCTCTCTGTCTCTCTGCTCTGGACACTACGCACATAATTGATTCTCCCCTCAGAGCAGCGATTTGCATGCTTTGGCCATTTCTCTCTTTTACTCCCTCACCTGCTGACACTGCTGGGAGAGAGAGAAAAGGCTTTCTCTCATTTTCTAGCATGCCTACGCGCACGCGCGCACAAGCTAACCCGCACAAACACACAAAGGGCGGAAGGCTTTATGGGTTACGGCGGAGCAATTAGGGCATTATTGCAAGGTTGCAGAAATGAGCTCCCCGCCAGTTGTTAGGTTGTTTGCCATGTCTCAGCAACGTGTGCACACGCACACGCACGCACACACACACCACACACACAGGGATGCGTGCACACACGACAATGCAAAACACACATGTGATAAGAGACACGCCGCAAATACGTCCCGCTTGTCCTATTCAAATGTGCATCTGATGTATTATTTGTATTATTACATGCTTTGGGACAGAACCGCCTAATGGTGTGTTCTGTAAACACGCCCCCCCCCCACACACACACACACACACACACTACACACGTTGAGAGGAAACAGGGGGCCCGTCCTGTAAACACGAGGGTCCCCTGTGTGTGTGTGTGTGCGTGCATGCGTGCGTGTGTGTGACACAGTCTCATTAGACATCTCTAAAGGCGGGACGGGTGTAACTGTGGGATCAAATTCACCTGGGTAGTATCCAAGAACACGCTTCACATCCATACGCACGCATCGCCTCCCAAATAAAGTGCAATTTTGGCATTACTATGCTAACAAAATGTTGTTAACAATATGAGTCTGTTTTGATGTGCTGATAAATATAACACAAACAAGCATTATAAAAGCATGTCATGTACAAAAAAAAATTACATGAATATTATGAGATAGTATTTGCTTGGACAGTGAGGACAGTTACTACGAGTTACTACGTATCTGCTAAATGACACCCTAAACACAATTTGGTTTCATTTGGTTCTTTTTGAGGCATTATAAAAAATACAAACTCCTCCCGTTCAAAAGTTGGAATGCCATTTCCAGGGACAGCCGATATAGAAACTAGTAAATAGGTCCAGTAACAGATCCAGATCTTAGACTCAGGTGGAGTTAAAACCCCACCCACGCGGGGCAATGTGACCACGTTTCATGATTGGAGACAGCAGGAGTGGTTGGGTCAAAGGAGACATTCAGAGGAGGAGGCTAAATATAGACACAGCAATGGAACACGCGAGAGAGAGAACCGGGACCAATTTGGGGGGGGGGGTTAGCAAGCCAGAAGAGATAGCCAGTGGAGGTCTCTGCTTAGAGAGCAACGACAGGGCAGTAGGTCTACGACAGCCCCTCTAAAAATAAGGAGAGCTGCTTGTAATATTAAAGCTCACACACAGCACAGGACACAGGGAACAGGCCTGGCACCCCCTAACTCACTTGCCTGGTGGGCGAGAGACATAACGAAATGCCCAGACAACTTTATTCAGCAGCGGGTATTGGCAGAGGCCAGAATAGGCGGGAAGACAGAAGAGTTAAGGGAAAGAGATGGAGGATCTATGGTGCAGCTGTTCTGTATGCTACAGTATTGCATACCGTAGTATATAAATGCCTCACACACACACACACACTGACCAACTTCAGATCTTGAAGGAGTCACGTTCATGTGGTAGCAGCTTGTGTGTGATTGTGAATCTGTTGGTGAAATGCAATTTGCACACCCCCAAGGGCAATACATGTTTAGCTGCCATATGCATTTACATGCTGAATATGGAAAGCCATTCATTACAGCCTTTGTCTTGGCTGGAAGGATTCATACACAAACACAAACACACACACACACACACACAAACGCACACACACAATCAAAGTCACGTTTCACATTTATCTATATCTAGATGTGTGTCATTAGTGTGTTCTGTGCTTTTCTCACATAGGCATATTATAATGAGGCATGATGCTGGCGATGAAGAGCATATTAAATGAAGTGCCAATTACGGCACCCGCGACCATAAAACTGCTGTTATTATGCCAAACAAAATAGTTTTCAGCCTGTTTTTTAACAAAAATAAATGCCTCGTCTCACAAAACACCAAATGTTTCTAGTTGGAGAAACTATCATCATAGCAGCACTGGGGATAAGAGATAGTCTAGTGGTTAGGACAGTCGAGTCAAAATGTAACTGTACATACTTGCTTTTTTGTCAAGGAGAGAGTTTTGCTGTATGTGTATTCTAAAAAACAAACGTGCGTGAGCTCTTATCGCTGCAGGAAATAACTGGGATATCTCTGAATTTCATTCCATTTGCTGTGCCCTTTTAAGCGGCAGACAGGCACGAGGAATCATTTGATAGCAATAAAACCCCTCCTTGGAAGGCACAGAGGCAAATTACATTTACATATCTAGCAAGAGGCCCTTCACCAATTAAGAGCAATATCTTGTTTGCCAGTCTAACACGGTGACAAGCAGTGCCCAAACAATGTGATAAACACGAGAGAGGGAAGACAAACGGGGGCATTCTCAAGGTTACACACCAGATATTCATCTACATGTCTCCAATCACCATTTTCCATTCCCAGCTAGACTAAAGGCAAAGTATTAGCCTGCCTGTGACAGACAGACAGGCAGACAGACAGATGTGCCATGTCTACAGACAGACCTGGGTGTCATTATTACCGCTGAAATCTTCAGACATCTCAAAGATTATACTGCTCCAGCCTATTTCACAGAAGTCTGAAAGATTTTCGAGTTCAGCCATTGCAAAGCTAATTTCAGAGACAACACTATTAGGAAAAGCTATTATGGGTGTGTCAGGAGCCATTTTGGCTTGGCAAAGGATCAATACAAGAGCAGAGGGCTGACATGACAATTGGAGTGGAGCAGACCAAACAAAAATAAGCCCCAATCCAAATAATACTCACCTACCAATAGTTTGAAGGAGAAATCCTTTATAGTCAAGGAAATTAGTTGGAAATGAAGGAACTACCAGTCCTGGTTAAATAGATTCTTAACATTGACTCATAAACGGGGGAAAATGCTCAAAACATACAAATGATTAAATAAAATGGTATTAAGAGATTACTGTAGATGGTTACACTTACAAGTATGGTAATTATGACATAATCCTTTACTTTCATAGAAAATATCTGATCACACCCTTATCAAGAATAATCTATCAAAGGGTGAATACTACAAGTGCAAATACTATAATAACAATAACATTCCCTACCTGAACAATGCCTGCCTTTGTGACAACCACTAGATCTACTACTACGCCATCTATCTGAATATTATAGTGTTATGTTAATAGACTTACTGTAGACCATAGAGCAAAGTATCTTATGAAAACGATTGACGCTGTGTTTTGCATTTCTTGAATTTAGTTGGATGTATATCCCATAGATATCAGTTTTTTGTGCACGAGAAGGTAACTGACATAAACAAGAACAGCGATACACTCTCCCCACTTCCCGCCCACACACACACACACACACACACACGCATACACACACACACACACACACACACACACACGCATACACATACACACTTCTGGCACTGTTCAATAACAACCCAGACACATCACAGCCATGCTTAAGCTTGGAATAAAATGCTGTGTCCCAGTGCTCACCATGCATAATCCAGCCACATACACACACACTTTACACCTTGGTAACATCAATGAGACATTACACACACACAAACACACAAATATTGACTAAATCCAAATAACTTGACAACAATATGAAATGTAATCTGACTGCAAGCAGGGGAGGAAAAATAAACAGCCTCCTCTCTATCACTGCACGCAAAGCTGTAGCTAAGGAGAGAACCCAAACAACAGGGCTTTCAGCATACACCTAGCGTGATCTGACCTGCTGCTGCTCTTAACATAACTATTACCCTGGGACAAAGCACTGGAGGCTTCACAACACATTACGCATGCAAGTACAAAGAGTTACTTGAAAGCAAGGTGTAGAACCATGCATATATAGGCCGCACACAAAAATCATTGTTTTGTAACGTAAGCAGTATTGGGCAGTAATAAACTACTAGTAACTAGTTACTGTAATGGTATTTTTTTTTCAGTAACTAGTAGTGTAACACTATTACAATTACTGATCCAAGTAATGCTGCATTGCTGCGTTAAAAGAACGACATCGCTGGTCCTAGCAAATTTAGGGTAGGCTATCTGAACCAACCTGTCATTCACCTGGTTTGAGAGGCTGCAATGTTTTCACTGTTGACTCCTAAGGTTCATTATTGTTCCAATTAAGAGGATTCTATTCTAAAATGAGCTGGCTACACAGGTTGTCATTGTTCGGAAGGGGCAAAGCAGGGTAGTGATTGTGAAAGTAATATAAAAATGTAACTAGTAATGTAACTAATTACTTTTAATACTCAGTAAAACTATTAATAATAATAATAATAATAATAAGTAAATAGTAACATATTACAAGTCAAGTCCTGAGTAACTTTCCCAACACTAAGTAATACTCAAAAGGGCAGACACTGACTAGCAAACTGGAGAAGTTATATGCCCATCTGAAACACACTCTCTCTCTGTCTCTCTGTCTGTTTCTCTGTCTCTCTGTCTGTCTCTCTTTCTCTCTCTCTCTCTCTGTCTCTCTCTGTCTGTCTCTCTCTATCTGTCTCTCTCTCTCTCTCCCTCTCTCTCTCTCCGTCTCTCTCTCTCAGACAGGAATGTGGGGAGTGGTGGCTGGAGAGAGAGAGAGAGAGAGAGAGAGAGAGAGAGAGAGAGAGAGAGAGAGAGAGAGAGAGACCTTCACATCGAGACAAAGCTTAGCAGCATGGATTACTGTCAGCAGATACAGCACACTGCCTGGAGCATAGAGGGTTAGGAGGCTTAATCCACAACAGGGCTGGTGATATTACTATGACAGGCTTGGGCACCCGCTGGAGTGGCAGAGAAGTGAGTGAGACGCCAGCCACAGGGTTTAATGTCCATCCCTACTTGGTTGCCGGCTATACTTCTGAGAAGTGGAACTGTTTGGGAAGGCTAGTGGCGAATAATTACAGTGAGGAGAGTTAGAAAGTACCTGACATTTGTAAGTGTCAATATTTGTGTACCGTAATACTCTACTGTATATGATGGTCCATTTCTCTCTCTCTCTCTCTCTCTCTCTCTCTCTCTCTCTCTCTCTCTCACTCTCTCATCTGTCTTGTCACCTCATGTTCCATATCCTTCAATATTTTCCACTCTTTCACTGATCTGAGACATGCGAATCCTTCTGGGCAAGCCACAGTTCTAATGCACTATAGCTAGATCTCTACAACAGACACACACATGCACACACGCACGCACACACAACAAAAACTAGGCTTCTAGTGAGCTGTAGGAATCCATGTATGTTGTCTTCATACAGGTTAGTCACTAGGCTCCAGAGAGAGGAGCTGTGTCCTTGATGTAACCAAGCACCCAGACACAATCCTTGTTCCCAGCTAAGGTCACTGTTTCACACGCACACACGCACACACACGCGCACACACACACAAACACACAGGTTCGGTGCCGAAAGTGACGGTTTGCTATCGTCTGTCTAGATCAAAGGGCTCTGATGTTATTGGAGCGGCTGTCGGAGAGAGGCTCGCCGACTACAGACGTCGACGCCTCACTCTCATTGGTGTAAGGCCGCAGCTCACTTCCTGTGTGGGCGAAGCCTGTGAGAGCCTGAATGACACCGTTACAGTGGGAAGGCGATGAACCATTGGATTTAATTAGGATGGCCCCCACAAACACACAATAACAAGTCATCAGTGAGCATTAGGGGACACAATCGCACAGGGAGATCAAATAATGATGCTGTGGATTATGATTATGCCGTCAATAACATTACCCGGGTTGCATTATTGGCAAATAAAACTGTACAGAAGGCTTCCTGAGTTTGACATTATTATCAATCCGATTGAATGTACAAATTATAGACACCGGCAAAACATTATTTAGGAGTCATTTAGGTCAGAAATGTCTAGCTAATCGGCGAACTCAGGTAAAGCTAATACCTATGCCCGGTGCAACTGAGGGGAAGCTCATATTAACTGTATTTAACTCTAAATGGGATAATTTATTATCACAATCCTGGCCTCTGTGTTTAAAGGAACAATTTTGAGCGGGCGTGATGGGGTCAGCGAAGCGTGGCTTTAATTTCCCCTCAGACTGCAGGAGTTAAGAGGCATACGTGACCTGCAGTATTTCATGTTAGCACATAGGATGTGATCTAGCTAGGCTACCAGTCTGTTCTATGGTTTAGCTACACGGCAATATCGCTTCTCTAGCATCTCACTAGTAATGTCAGCAGCATTATATTTCACAGCGGTTGCTTCAAATGCAGCAGAGCACGGCCTTAAACGGAGTTGTTAGGCGCGTGCCCGACAGCATCTTTCACAGAACAAATTCATCAAAGCCTCCAATTTCTCCCTCTTTCATTTGTCCTCTGTCCCAACTCCCCTATTCCCCGAGTTAGCAGGCAAACAGAACGGCAGGGGCATGTGGACACATCGGCTTTAGCTGCACGCCGACCGTCACCATCTTTTAGTCTTTGCACGTCCCGTCAGTCCTAATTCCTTCCTAGGGCTGCTTTCATGTGAGTGAATGAATGATCATTTCCTCCACTCGTATCTCATAACCCCCCCCCGCAACACAGAAATTAATCAGAAATTAATCACAGTTTGCTCAAAGCTTGAGCAACGTTTGTTCGTTTTGCTGCAGCATTCCTGCGATGGAGTGCGCCTGAGAAGTTGTGTGCGAGTCTGTGCGTTTATGCGTGTGTGTGTGTGTGTGTGTGTGTGTGTGTGCGCGCGTGTGGTTAACATGATGCAGTGGTTTAGCCGTGTTATTCATGAGGCTGGATAGAAGATATAGCGTTGTGCTTTACCAGTATCCAGTAGAAAATGTACGAGAAACAAGCGCGTGCAGGCAAAGTATACGCTTCCTATAGTGACATCCCTCTGAATATCTGCCTCTCCATCTCCCTATGTCCTTCTCAACCCCCCCTCTCTGTATCCCCCTCCCATCAACAACCAGCTGTGTCTGTGTGACTAAGGCAGGTAATAAATCAGTGATCATAACGCTTCACTCTGCCCGCAGCACACTTTACACCGCCGCGTGAACATAAAGCCCCTCTTGTGTGGTTGCGTGATGGGAGGTTACACTGAAGTCATCGCCTGGGGAGAGCCGGGGGGGGGGGGGGGGGGGGGGTAAAGGCGGCTGTGGTTGTGAGAGAGTGAAAATAAAAAGTGTGATAGGGTTGAGAGGGAGAAAGAAGTCAGGGCAAAAGGCAAGGAAGACAAGGAGCCGGTGTGAAAACAAGCAGACGCACTCTGTCAGACACGTACACACACGTACCCGAGCTACGCGCGCAAACGGTAGTCATTGTGACTGATGACTCCCACTATGTCTGGGAGGGGCGGTTGGAAAACAAGGACAAGACCAGTCTAGCCCTCTGTTGGCGCATGAAGGGAAACTTGTCAGCTCCACATTTGATGAGTCAGATCCCGGAGATTAGCCTAGCGGAAAGTCCAATGGGAAACAATGTGCGTCTTGTAGCACTCGGATGTGGCAAGAACAAGGGCCGCGGCCAAACCGAAACAGTCGTGACCTTGGAAAAACAAACGTGACTTATTTCCCAACTGACTCTCAAACTAGCTTTTGAAACACCACTGGACAGCTGCTGATAAGCTGCACAATTTATTGTGCTGTTATTAACTTGGCATGTTGATAACCCTTTCAATCGGTAAATAATCGTTAGTTAAAAAGCACAAGCTGTGGCTCGCTAACCGATCCTCACAGTCGCCAACGTGTTATCAGTGCCGTCTAATGTTATCTTTGCGCTATAAAAGAATGCACTCCTTAAGAGATGAGCCAGCAGTCTTCAAACTGGCTCCAGCTTGCATGCAACACTCAACATGCATGCCAAACATGACAGGGAATCTTTTTTTGTTGTTTTAGTTTTGAACTGCTTTTGAAAATGTCCTGAAAAAGTGAAAAGTCTTGTTTTTCTGGCCAACAAGACCAGGTTTAAGCTAACGCCTCAGGATGTTCCATTGGAATCACGCAGGCAATCGGCAGCCATCGATCTCCAGCCGCGCGAATATCCCAGCTTTTATTTATCTCTCTCTGTCACTCCCACTTTTTCGGCAGTCCTTGACATTTTCCTGTCTCTCTCAATCTCCCTCTCTCTCTCCCATTCTCTCCGTGGCGAAACAGATCTGAAGCAGACTTGACCTGTGCGATTAACTTCTTGAACGCTTGGTAATCACACGGCTTTAGAGCGATTATAATAAACCTGCCTTCATTTCTACCTCTATCTCCCCCTCTGCGTTTCTGTTAGTCCGCCTGTCTGCTATGTGAAATATGTGTGTATTATGCGTGCGTGCGTGTGTGTGTGTGTGTGTGTGTGTGTGTGTGTGTGTGTGTGTGTGTGTGTGTGCGTGTGTGGTCACGTGTACTGCGATGATGAGCTCAGTACAAAAAACATGGATTTGGAATAAACAAATTAATCTATCCTATCCTATCCCATCTCACACACACACACACACACATCTGTGCACATCTGTGGGTCTCATCAGTGCTGCAGAGGTTGATTTAATTTGGCAGACCCCCATGGATTACAGCATGTCAATATAATCCACACCAGACACGGGGACGGGTCTTAAAGATGTCGGCTAGTGGCTTACTACTAATTGGAATGAGGTCAGTAGGCCAGCATCTGAGCTATGCCTTGCCGATGTATTTTGTTCTGTAAGTCCCAGCTCGCTGCTACATGTATACAATCTGTCTAGACAACACACTCATAGTTGAGGTGTGTGTTCTACGAGTGTCAAGAAGGCATGTATAGCAGGATTGCAACAACACTAGACTGGAGATGAAGCTCACAATTTAATTAAATAAGTACAGGAACAGGCAGAATCATAAACAGATGAACAGGATGTGGTCAAAAAACGTAGAGGTCTAAAGGATCGTCAATAGCACAAAAGGGGCTAGGCTAATAATCAGATACTCTCAAGCAGGCAGGTGGACTGGTACAGGGAGGTTAGTTCAGGTTGAGGTACAGACAGGGAGTAGGCAAGGCAGAAAACGAGGACTTAAAAGTGGGTCAAAAAACACGAAAAGACTAAAGCTGAATCAAGGATAGTGTAACAACGGCTCAGTGTAGTTAGAAACAATACTTCAGAACTGAGAGAAAGTCAGACTGCCTTAAATACTGTGCACAGGTGATCGGTATTCAAGTGATTGGGATCTGGGATGATTGTGGAATGTTGATGACGTAGAAGGCGGGTTTAACGAGAGGGAGTTTCTAATTTGTGGAACACTGTCATAGCAATGCTAATGTGTGGCTCCGCTGCAAAAGATAACAGAAACACGTATGTAAACGTGCTCAGGGACTGCAGATGGAAATTAGTTTAAAGTTAAATCTGGTAACAAGAATCTTTCCTCTTTTTTGAGGTTAATGTATTTTGTTTCCATTTACAAATAAATTGATTTTAAAAAATCGATAGTGTATTAGAGAATCGATACAGTATTGCTTATTGTAATATCGCGATACTCGGGTGTACAGTATCAATATTTTCTACATGAACAAGCTGTCCTATATACTTCAGATTATGCCATATAGCTAACAATGCTGTAACCGCATTATACCCTACATTTACCATAAAAAGTTGACCTTCAGGGGCAAAGGGAGCGAGGGCATAGCGTTTGGACTCTCACTCATTCTTTAGGGAGCGAGCATCCACAGAACCTGTCAACGCAGGAAATGTAGGACAGACATATAATGCAGGATGCACACGGTGCCGGTGAAGACTCCATAAAGACACGACACAGAGATTTGCCGCCATGCCCCTAATGGGCTAAGAAAAATTAATAGTTTGACAGCATGTGTCAAAGGTTTCCTGCACCTGCCGAGCGAGCCCATTTTCGAACACGCTCCAGGAATAGAGCAGCGTGCTATATTAGAACGACTGCCTCGTGTGAGAGAGAGAGCGCGATAGAAGCAGCACAAATGGCATAAAGCTAGCATGATAAATGAGAAAGTGGAACGGGTTGGCTTTTGCCGGCTATAAAAGAAGTCCAATCACGCTTAGAGTATAGAAATGAGGGCGACAGAACAAATATTCACTTCTGGAATTAACCAGACAAGGTCAAAACTCCACTTGATCTACTCTCCATCTAACACCTCCACAGATGGGGATAAAAAACTTAAAATAATATACGTGTATTGTCATAATAAGTTGTAATTACCAATGATTGATAATAATTAGATGTAATTACACAACACAAGTCTCCAGTGGGGATTTGGTTATGATAACGTCAACAGACTTGACAACAGTTGCTATAAATGTAGCACATAGATATGCATCACGTGTGTAGTAGCCACACTGCGTCGCACACATAAGAAATGTAAGGCTGGCATCGCTGTAGTAGCTCAGGGGGTTTTAAACACCCACAGAGCACCATCAACAGTCAGCCTGTGTTAATGACCGAGCTTGGTTCCCCCTCCATAAACCACCAGCAAATGATCCTATACTCCCCAGGGGTCTCGCTCTCTCTCTCTCTCTCTCTCTCTCTCTCTCTCTCGCTCTCTCTCTCTCTCTCTTCCCATCATTTATCTCTCTGCCCCCCCTTCTCTTTGCGCCTGTTTGTACTAGAGTTCTCACAGATAAAGAATGACTAACACCCGCCTAATGTAGCCTAACTCGCGCATGTTAACACAACACCACCACCACAGCAGCGTGCCTCTCTCGCTGTCTGACAGTTAGGAGAGTCGGGAAAGGAAGCAAGCTTCTGGTGAGAAGATGTGAGACAGCAACGACTAAGCAAGCTGTGCAAAACTACTTAGCGACAGGCTTTGTTTTCTGACTCTTATGACGTGGCTCAGGTAAATGGTCATGTGACTGTCACACCAAACACTGATGCTCACAGGCCAGTGGGGTTGGTGACCTTAAACTCACCTGTGGACTCAATAACAGACAAGCTATCACTAAATGTTTCTATTGCTGTACTTAGATATGTCACGTTTAGCCCTGTAAGACCCCTTGTTGTAAAATTACAAAGTCACTTAGCTCTCCAATATACGCATATACAAATGTTTCTTTAAAAAAAAACACACATTTACTATCAATGGCAAGACAATATAACCTAGGCTATGTAAAATGTATTCTTAAAAATAAAAATACAAATTTGCTAATGGTTTTTTTGGAGCGCTAAGTGATGTTTTCTTTAAACTAAAATGGGTCTTACAGGGTTAGGCACACACCTACACACACACACACACACACACACACACACACACACACGCAAACACACACAAACACACTAAATAACAAGAGATTTGATAATGGTGACTGGCAACTATTTCAGACCTGGGCCACAGAGACAAGAGAAACAGTTGAACATGCATGCATACATAAAGTACATATTAGCCTAGCAGCCTATAAATCTCCATCACGGGTCTCATGTCTGCATCTTATTTGGGTATGTGAGGTCCTGAGGCATAAAGAGAGCTCTGAAAGGGGGGAAGGGAGGGGGGTATAGGGGTAGTGTTAATGTGATGATGGCCGTGATTAAATGACTCGCAGCCTCATAAATCCGCCGTCATCGTTCTGGAAGAGTCTACGTATCGCTCACTCTCCCCGTCTCTGCCCCTCAAACACACGCACTATCTCCTGAGGCAGTCCATTGACAGTGTATGGTGTCCAACACCCGTGCGTGTGGCTGCTGCAGGAGTCACGTTGCGGTGCGCACCGACGACACACTGTTCGCTATGGCGACGCGGCGGACCGCTACGATTTACGAGCGAGCCCGTCAGTCTGAAAGACTGCACTCTAACAGCCGCACGATAAGTTAAATATGCAAGAAGAAGTAATTTGACTGGCGAGCACACGGGGCAAAATATAATTACGTTTGGCCAGACATGGAAACCTTTTTCCCGTGAAGCCATGACAACGTGAATGAGTAACAGGAGATAATGTAATGCGGTTGTTCCTATACGCAGGGTTCGTAACCCGCCTTGTAATATGCTGAGCTCACCGTTGTAACTTGATAAACAACTTGACTTATCAGCCCAACGTGCATCCTACTACATGTTTATTTTCCTCAGGCGCTCTCGCTACGCAAGCCCCGCCCCCTCCGAATAGCCTGTGGCGTAAACACAGCTGACAGTCTTTCTAGCCCGGCTTCTCCGTGGCGACGGTGAGGAGGACACTAACTGTTATCCAGCGCTAACACACACAAATACACTCCCCCGTATTCTCCGCTCTCTCCAGTTTGCTGTGACCTCTTTTACATTTTCACGCCTTACAGGCACACATCGAGTTGCTGTTGTTTAAGAGAAACGCAACAAGGTATTCCACCTGGACACACACACGCACACACGCGTACAGTATTTACCAGAGGGCCCACAACATCCCAATCCCAAGCTGGCAGTGTTTCCATGACGATGCAGAACGGACGGGTGAACAGTGGAGTGTTATGTTTGATAAATTGGTAATGTTAGACCATTCGTACATGTTGGCTCACTCTCTACAGCTGTCATCTATGGGGGATCTAGTATCCAGCAGGTATCCTATTGTGTTGCATAACATACCGTATGTGTATGTCAAGCATGATAGGTGGGCAGGAAAATCCAGTGGTCTGGGTGTTTGACTCACAGGCAAAAGGTTATGGGTTCGATCCCCAGAGTAGCCCGCCTGTAAACATCCCTGAATAAGATGGCTAACCCCCATCTGCAACTGATCTCATTATAAGTCACTCTGGATTAAAGTGTCTATTAAATGGCATAATTGTCATTCTGTTTTAAAAGTTTTGGATCCACGGGATCTCTGTAAATCATTGCAAACTGTGACCTCCCCTTCCAATGGGAAAGGGTCCGCTGGGCTTTGCCTTTCCTTCATTGCGTGCATTCAATGCCCTCCTCACCTTTGATACCGCAGCTATTTTGAGGTAGATGCAAATCGAAATCTCTGTCGCCCTTGACTATCGCAGGACGAGAAAAAACCCGGCTTTAATCGCATAGCATAACTCGATGGAAACGCAGATCTTTCAAGATATTGCTTCTATTTCGCGTAAAACTGCAATGTAAACCAATGTATTGGGCTTTAGCCAATGTGCGTGCTTCCCACTGTGTGGTGACACTTCAGGGGAGCAGTAACAGTTTGATCTCTCAGGGATGTGTCCCTAAACCTGTTGACCCATTCAAAGCAGCCACTGCTGCGATGTCCCCATCTCTGTCCTTTAAAGGGTGCCTTCTAGTCTTCCACTGGCACAGGCCAACACGGTCAGAGCTCTTCTGGTGCGTCACCCAAAGGAGAGGAAAAAAGATCAGCACGAAGGAGAGGGGTCCTCAGCTGACAAATAGTTTTACCTTAGGAACGCAGTTGCGGTTGTGAGGGTGACAGGTGAAAACGGTTTGCGCGATCTTCGTGGGTTACACCTCAAAACGTGAGGCAAAGCTTTTAGCGAAGCTAGCCACAGGTAAAGTCAAGCAAGGTCACGTCATACAACATTGGCATGTCACGATGTTATCACAAGAAAAACAGCATATGGAATGGACCAGGCGATTTAGTTCATTGTTGTGCGTCGGTGAAACTAACTGATTGAAATAAATAACGTGATGCTTTTGATGAGCAAAATAACAAGCAAGTCGGTCGATTCGAGACAGTAGAGAAATAAAGAAGGCCCCACAGTGAACTCCAAAACAATTCACATTCACGTGCCATCACCCCTACACAGGCAGGCTTAATCAGAGAGATTGAAAAATCAATACCCAGCAATGATGAAAACTCACAGGCTTAACCACAATCACCGGTGAGACGCTTGTTCTATTCCAAGACGTTAAAAACTTCTACAGAACACTTGGCGAGAGCCGGGTACCCGGGCGAACAGTCAATCAGGCAACACCACATTTGCACAAGCCGTTCCATTTTCCCATCAACGAAAATAAATGTACTCGAGAAAAAAAGGCAGAAAATCTAAAAGTCAAGCTGGCTTCAGACTAGCAACATGGAAATACCCACCGTAAGCCTTGTTAAATCTCCCTGGAACATCCCTACCATTAGACTTTATTGCTACACCATGATACATCCTCTGGGAGATTTGGTTAGGGGGGTATCCGGGGTATTGCAGCAGAGCAGATTTCAACCTATGTACCCCTGGCTTTCTTCTCCTTACCCCTTCCTCCCCCCACTCTGGTTGTGGCACAGCAGGGGTCTATACCGATCCTAGTCTGTCACAATTACTGCGGTAACATTGCATATTGATGTAGCCCCCTGCCATCAACACACACACACACACACACACACTTCCAGACTGGGTAGGATGTGAGTGTGAAGGACACACAGACATCACAGGGGAAGGGGGGAGGGGGTGACAGAGAGAAAGATACAACATGTCTTTACCCACAAGGTGTGCAAAGTTCTACATAGTAAAAAGCGCTGCTGGGTTTCAGTGACAGGTCTCTTTATCACCTGGTTGTAGTCTCACACTGTTATATGGCTGATACAGTAATCACATGGTCCAGATTTGACATGCAAGGCGCCCGTACTTTAACTACCTCCTGAGACAACGAAGCCACATGACACATTCACAGGGAGGACGCATTTTACACCTGCTATATTATGCAGTCAGGTGACATGGCAATGCATGTAGAAAAATACATTTACTAGACACGGTGTGATAATAACAGTACTATACGGTTGCCATGCGAACACAGGTAACAATTACAGCGGTCGTTCAGAACCACCCTACCTGAAGGACATGACACTGTGACGTAAATCTGTGAACATTTATAGTACAGATGTGCCTTTGTGTCGTGACCCAGGCTAAAATGAACAGTGATTTGAGCATTGTGTACTTTGCCTAATAATGAGACCTGACAGCAGTCTAACGCACTATCACAACATTGCGTCCCACTACAGCTGAAGTAGCAAAACGGAACAAAACAAAACAAAAAGAAATCACATGCTGTCTTGATATGAATTAAGGCACCGGTAAGATGCCTGCCAGAAAAAAATACTTTCTGTTTGACGAATTACCGCTTATATATGACCATGGATGATGCGTGTTGACTAAAGCTTTTACGGCACAGACTGAGAGCTCTGCGGAATTGCACGATGTAAACAAAAATGTGTTTCAGGTGCACGTGGAAGCGCGTGCGTGTGCGCGTGCTTAAGCATGCGTGCCCATGGGTCTTTGCAGCAGCTTGGATGAAATGAGAATTAGGGACACCGTGGTCACGTGGCCAAACGAGAGCGTGGAAGTAAATCTCGGAGAGTGCCGTCTTCTTCTCATCATTTCATGCGTCTGAAACACAATTAACGCATTGCGTGTCATATGCACGCATTTTTGCTAGTGGGCCATTCCGTACGGCAGACTCTGGACAGTTTGAGATGCTGCTGCTATTTGCGTACATATAATTCTAATTGTACCTTGAATGACACTGCTTTATTTTATTTATTGTCCTCATTGATGGTGTTTAGACAGAAAATGTCATTCAGGATTGAAACAAAGCACCAAAATGACAGTTGAGAGTGTTAGGAAAAGTATCTTTTGCTAAAGTTTTCCTTGGTACCGAACCGAAATGTTGGTATATTGTACACCAGCACATGAGGTAAGGTTATGCTAGGTATGCTGGCGGCGGAGGAGGCAGTGGGAGAGGGAAGGATTGTGGGAAAGACGAGCGTTGAGATATAGCATGCATACTGGTCTCCATTATGATGGCACATGACAGCTTAATAAGACTTGTTGCCAACACACAAAAAGGCCAAGCGGATATGAGCACAAAGACACACACACACGCACACACACACACACACACACAAGTCATGCATACGCTGAGTAAACCAATTGGTGGAAGAACAAAGGTTTCATTAACTTGGACACAGAGATGCATATTGATTTCCACCCACGCAACTCGCTGCCTCATTGTCTGGAGATCCAAGATTCAGATCTCTGGTGTCATTGCTCTAGCAAACATCAATGTGCAGCCCTGTCGCGCATATTAAAGGGTTAATTACAGACTTGTAAGCAATTATGGTCTCATTGTGGCGTGGAATACCGGCTTATATTTAAATTTAGATCAAAACCATTGAGCCGTCAGTCACAGTCCATCTAATGGAGTGTCCACTAAAACTGATTTAACTTACAAAACGTAAAAATACTTTTAAAAGCTCTGACGACTTAAAAAAAGATGAGAGAGGACAAAAAGGGTTGCAGTTTGCACGCAAAGGTCAAGGAGAAGTGAAACTGAAAATAGAATTTCACAGCTCATGGCAAATTTTCACATAATGCCACAAAACGTTAACCAGCGCAAAACACATTTAAAGGTGGTGGATAAAAACCAAATACCCCCGCCTCAAATAAAATAAAATAAAATAAATACGTTCTAAAAAAAAAATCACATTTTAAAGTATGCCTGGAGCCATCATTAAAGCGTTGCCTGTCCGACTGTCCCAAAATACGGGAGACAGATTATGCTGCGAGGAACAGTTGGTGACGGAGGAGAGGAAACACAATTGGCTATCTTCTCTCTGCTGTTTGCCGGCAGAGGGGGGAGGGAGGGGGGCAGCTAATTGGACACTAGCCTGTGTCTGGTAGTCCTCACACAGCCTCGAACAGTGTGTGAAGAAAGCTGCAGAGAAAGAGAGAGAGAGAGAGGGAGAGAGAGAGAGAGAGCGAGAGAAAGGGAGAGAGAGAGAAAGGGAGAGAGAGAGACAGAGGGAGAGAGAGAGGGAGAGAGAGAAGCAGAGAGAGAGAGAGAAAGAGAGAGGGAGAGAGAGGGATAGGGAGAGAGAGAGGGGGAGAGAGAGAGAAGGAGAGAGTAGGCAGAGAGAGGGGGAGAGAGAGGGAGAGGGGGAGAGAGAGAGGGAGAGAGAGAGAGAGAGAGAGAGAAAGCTCCATTCAGATCCGATCTACAGCCCCATTATTCAGCCCAACATGACAGCATGTCTATCTGGCTACAGAAGAGCCACATACAAGCTAGCCAGAGCCGTCCACAGACACATCACTTGTACACAAAAACACACAATCAAACCCACCCATCCACTGAGGCACGCCCATATACCGCTTCCAGGCTTTTCTATCACTACAAAGAATCTCCATACCCACATCACATTCACATTCATTCAGCTTTGACAGGGCGCTTAGATTTTCCATGGAACTTATTCTTACGACTCTGCCTCCCACAAAAATGTAATAAATAACTGCACACACTTGCCAAGGCCGAAGTGAGAGTTGAACCATTAGCGAGCCATAACATTGACAAGGGCGCGCTCTCAGTGCCCAAACTCCAGCCTAGTAGCCGTAACATCGGCCGGCAGACAGACTGCGGTGGTACGTCAATGTGAGGTGCGTACAGGCCGATAAAAGGTCGCCCTTTCAATAGCTATAGGCAGGCTGTGATGGACAGCAGAGAGGAAAGGCGGAATGAAGGAAAGGAGGGAGGCAGCGGGGGGGGGGTGGGGGGAGCCCTCAGCGTTGCGTTTGCATGGAGTTAAACGGAGGGGAAAGGGAGAGAATATACATATTATCAAACTGTGCCGGCCTGGGACTAAATGTTTATCCCCTTGAGACAGGGACAGCAGAAGGCACACACACGCATGTGCGAACGAACGCACGCACAGACACACACGCACGCGCACATACACACACACACATAAGAATGTGAGGACACATACTCAGACAGAGATAGAAGGGAACAAGGACACAAACTTTCCCGCTCACAAAAATGTATATACACACTCTCACACACACACACACATGCATGCACCCACACACTTACATTCCACACCAAACACATATTAAAACATATTCACTACTGTCTGCTGAAGACATACTGGAATGAGAGAAGCCCACAGCGGCTAAATAGCGTTCGCCATCACGGCTTCTATAATGTCGCCATACTGCCCCTTATGGCTCACCAGCAAATCACCCCCCTCCTTTACGCGCCCTCCTCCAGCACTAGACAAGCGTTCCTTTTAACTGGAGCGACCTATCAACACATAGTAACCCACTGTGTGTATCAGCAGGCTCTTAAAGAACCCGGCCAGACGTGTACATTTTAACTATGTTGGCGGTGTTGAATCGACGCATTGAGGCTCGAGTGCAGGTGTATTGAGGTTTGATGGAGGAAAGAGGAAGAGAGAGATACCCGCGGGCGCGCAGTGCGACTGCTGCGCCACGGCGCTATGCTCGGTAACGGCCGAAGCAGCTGTTCACTCAGGCGAGAGGGAGAAAGCGAGGTTAAGAAGGAGGCAAGCAATAGAGCAGGGGAGAGCCGAGGAAGAGAGCCTATCGCTGGCTTGGCGTTACCGACCACCGTCGCTTAGCTGTAGACTACGTTGTATGGAGGTCAAGTTGTATGGAGGTCAACTTCACTATCTAGAACAGATAAGCCAACTGTGTTGGTTTTAAAGCAGAGGCCACTGCAGCATTAGGGTCAATGTGGGGCGAAGTGGATCACTGTGAACAATATAATGTGAGTTCTAACGGAACAGAATTGCCGGTCACCTGCAGGCCAAGTGACGCTAATTTATTTTGCCAGATCTCTCTATTCACAACAGCTCCTTCAAGAAACATTCCTGGCTGGGGAAATATTGATAGAAATGCCCCATCAATAGCCTAGTATTTCCCAGGCAAATACGCTTATAGTGCAATGGGAACCATACCGGTTAAGTGAAAGTCAGCAGAGGTCGCAGCAATTCAAGAATATGACTTTAGTTTGGCAGTTTTGCATCCAGTTAGTAAATGTGTTCAATATGTTTATGACAATAATTATGTACATTACAATATGATTCAAATTCTATTTGGCCTAATGCTGCACATAATACATTCATGAAAAACATCTGATAGATCACAAAAATGGGAATAAAACACAGACAAATCTTAAATATTTATATGTACATTCTCTAGCCAAATAACAAGGCGCTTTAATAGGCGTAAAATTACGCTTTCTACAGTCGCCGACCTCGTCAAGTTAAGAAGCATCTTGGAGGATGGCAACGCAGCCATCAGAACAGAGCATTCACTCTATGCATCCTGGACCACTCTACTGTAGGAGGGTGCCTTTAATATTATGTTACACGACCAACACTTATTGTAGGAAAGTATGCCTACAAGGTAAAGGCTTATTTGGCTAGACTACGGTTTCAGACTTTAGAAATGTATAATATAGCCTACATAGCCTAAACATCTGGGAAAGAGCAGGTTGTTATGGCCATTTTCATTAGACAGCAAAACAGAGGTAGCCTAAATGACAGAGTTGGAAGGCTACGGTGTACCGCATAGGGTTGGGTAGTAGCCTACGTGGATGGGAACATTTCTCTTAAGAAAAAAGAACTGCGTAATTCCGCAGCTGTAGCATGTTGGACAATTATTTTACCTCCGGAGTCCAACGCGGGGATTTCTTGGTAGAACACCAATAATTCATCCACTCAGAGTACGAAGGGCAAATCGTTACGACTTACGAGGCGCGAAGGGCGACGGCGACCAACTTCGTATCGCACGAAATCGACAGAAATAACTGGTCATTAAAAATAGTCGACATCGCAGACCACCATCCGGAAACGGTGCAGAAAATGACTCTCTTCGTAAAAATCCACAGGCAACGAGCAGCCGCTCTGGTGCAGAGCCACGGCAGAACAGGTGCAACACGCCTCCCGTCACCTGGCTGCGTGGCGCAGTGGCGTCTGCCTCAAATAACTGTTGGAAACGAAGCCAAAACAACTCAAATATATTCCTGCTACCAGGCTCACGCCATGCAAGCTCCTTCTTACCTGTAATCTATGCAGATATCACTTCACAACCGCAGTCGCATTGACACTGCGGATACAGGCACGTCCAGGTCCCCAACTCCTTTACTCCCCAAAATTAGAAAGACACGCCGAAAAAAGCAACGTCTTGCTGTGATATCCCAATCCAAATGGCTGTGACACACCCGGTACTGTGTAAATCCCGCGGTAGAGGTAAAATATAGTTTACAAGGCGAGGCGAAAGAAGTAGCAGCAGATGCCCAGCGACATTCTCCGATTAGCGGGACCTTCTTCGGCAACTATGCCGCTCCGAGCGCTCTGAGATCCGGCGGGCTCGATGCAGCGCCTCCCATCCCAGGCGAGTGTGCACTTTAAAATGCAATTTAAAAAGCCGCTGCGCCGTCGGATTCCGCAGGAAGCTATGTGTCTTGAACGCTGATGTGACTCACTCGGCGCTATGCTTTCTCTCAACTGAGGCGTTGTAGTGGCTGCGGTGAAGTGAGAGAGAGAGTGTATGTGTGTATGAGGGAGAGAGAAAGTGCGATACCTCCGAGTTTGCGGCTTCGCAGTGGATAGCCACTGGAAAGGGATTGGAGTCGATGGCGCTTTGCCGGGACGCAGGAGGCGACCGCCTTGTTTTACCAAGCCCCCTGACTCGCCCGCAGTGACATCTTGGGTTTGAGGGGGGGCTTTGCAATTGGGCAAATTGTAATAAATTACAAAAAATACTAAAAACTGCCAGCTATCTCAAGAGGCACATGTACGCATGAGTGAGAAGGATGCCTATTCCCGCAGCCGAGCGAATGCATTTTCCATGTCTATGTTATGCATTCATCCAGGAATTAAATGCTTTGGCAATGCCTTGAGGAATTTACGCAAATGGGCTACAATATCGTGTATAACCTATCATCAGATCACAGGATTTAAATTGGCTATCTAATCGGTGAGTCGTGTTTGAATAGGCTAGCGTTTTGACAATATGTCTAAATTTATGAAGTTTCATACTTTTGAGAGATTAACACAAATTAAGTTTATGTTCTTTGATAGCCCTTTTAGGCATGTTTTAGAGTTTCAATTATGGGTTATAATGCCAGAATATAATACAAACATAATTTAGTCTAGACTATAAACTATTCTATTATTCGAATGTTCATTCTTATATGGCCTTTTTGGTCTGATCAAACAAGTCAGTTACAAACTAACTAACTGACAAACATTTTAACCAATATAATTCAAAAACTAATAGGGAGTATTAGATTATAATTAAACTCATCAATAGTAGGCATGCTTCATGTGAATAAGAGTAGTCTTTTCCTTTCTTTTTTTAAACAACAAATTAGTGCTTTACTTGTAGCAAATCTAATCAGACTACTATAGGCTATATGCCCCTGCCGTATGATTTTTCCTACCTGGGACCTGAACGGAACGGAACGAGACGAAAGGGGAGGGGGAGGCGACGGGGACACCTCTCTGCCGCAGCATCACGTCTCTCCCTCCCGGTGGAGATATCATTTTCACACGGCCGCCTCGCTTCGAAACACTGCATCATAGCGCCACCCACAGGCAGCGATATAGTGCACGCATGCGTTAATGTGTTCTCGGCCAGTCAGCACTGAGAAGAAAGCAGGAACGGAACAGCAATGTGAACAAAAATCAACTGCTTATAGCGAGCACGTAATTTCCCCCCTTTTCCTTCATGTAAGATAAAGATGTATTTATAATGACATATTGATGATAGACACTGGATTAAACACTTTTATGCATACTGTAGGCTATTGATTTCAATTCGTTTCCAACGTCCATGGGCATTGCTTAGATAAACCTGATGGCTATGGCGATCAACAAACCCAATCATTCATCATTCAAAAGATAATGCGATGTTATGAAACTGATGAGGTGCAAGACTGCTTTTAGGAAGATTACTGACAGCGGTGCAAACAAAGAGACACTATAGGGTGGCCCTGGTCACTCCAGACCAGTCCTGATATCTGATTGCCCATCTCAGGTGACACCTTCAAATATAATAGGCTGTCACTGGCAGTGATGCCGATTGACAGCTCATTCTATATCATATTGGAGCATGTATGACATAGTTAGGCACATTGCTGATAAGCATTCACTGTAGCTATGCTTCAGTATTCCCTCACATGCTTGGCAACTCTAAACTTTAGTTCATTTGAACAAAGCTTAAATTGTAAAATAAGGTTAGATGGACTACACATTTAAAGTAGGCTATAGCTACAGTAGCCTATCTAGGCCTCCCAGAGGCAAGCACAGAAGATTAGAGGCCATTTCAGGAAGCTGTTCTGCAGTGCTTTCTGAGCGTGTGTCTGCTCCAGTGGGCTGACCTGCACAGTTCTCTTTTACACCGTTAACACACACACACACTGATTTAACAGGCTGCAATATGGTAGTAGGTATTTGACCCCCAGTGTATCAGCAGTGCTAAAGTCACATGATTTGAATCCATTTCATTGAAACTACAGCACAGTGACTTGGCCATGTTGGCCAATGCAATTTTGGGATTGCATCTTCATTTGAATTAAGTCCACTCTAAAGCGTGGAATTAATGCAATTTTGGGATTGCAATTTCATTTGAATTAAGTCAACTCTAAAGCGTGGAATTGTTTGACAATTAAAATGCTATTTGGGATTGCATTTTCATTTGAATTTAGTCCTCTATGGACTTCCATACTGTAGGTAGGTCTGTTATGAGAAGACAAACAGAAATGACCTGATTGAACTGTTAGGACAACCTGTTACATTGTAACTCCTGAACGGCCTAAAATATAGCATGGTTGATCTGGTATTACAATACAGTATATGCTATAGTTTGCTGACCTGGCCATGAAAATGTGGGAAGTAGACTACGCTACATGTTCAAGTAAAACGTTTGTCATTGGATAAGGCTTTGTGTTGCCAGACTGGCATTTATTTTAAAAACATATTTGTCTTGCTTCAATGTAAAACATACCGACAGCTGTCAGAGAAATGTAGTAAAGTAGGAAATCTGTCTTTCAAATGTAGTGCTTAAAAGTGTCAGAAAAAAAATATGCGCACAAGTGATTGTGATATATTTGAAAGCTAAACTATGTAAGCCTAATGCAGTACCAACATTTGCTAATTGAGCTGAATGTTAAAGAAATGTTTACAGACGTATTCAACGTGATCTTTTAAAATTAGAATAAATGTCCTTGAACTGATATTTTGATATGTATTTTGTTTGCATAGGTTTACTGTGTTGCTAGACTCAAACAAGACAAAGGGTCTTTTAAATCTCCAGTAGTCACACTATGGTGTCAACTTCCTGATATTTACTGTCTCAATATGGAGTCTGCTGTAGGCTATGTAATAAATTACTTGCAAATCTAACAGGGACGTTTCAGTCACATTCCATATACTTATCAATATATGTCCACCGATATAATGAGAACATATGACTTGTAAACAAATGAGTATAGTTCTAGGGCCCACCTCTGTATGTGTCACCTCTGGGAGACAGTGGCCACTTCTAAATCAATTCACCCACTAGAAATCCACAATAAGTCTGTCAGCACATTGAAAGTGTGTATGTGACCCTGTTTTCTGTCACAACAAGGCATTGATTTGACTGCGTTTCAGATCCATGAGTTAATTTATAACACTTTGGTGCTGGTGACAGATTCTGAGGGCATCTGATGAACTCAAAGATGAAAATGCATCTAATAAAGATCATCCAATCTGCTGGCAGCGCTTCATAATTTACACAACGTACAGCTAAATAATCAGTCTGAGGATCCCAATATTGAGGTTTGAAAGCAGAGCAGATCAATAGTGTATCAATCTGACTACAGTGACTATAGCCAGTCTCTATAAGAGTCAAACGACCTTGTAGGGAACACAAGGTCACTGTTATGCATCCAGTACAGTACATGTCGAGCCAAATTATTATACATTTATACTGTTCATAATATACTCTTTTTTCAAATACAGCAGTGTTTGTTCTTATGGTGGCAAGTGGGTTATCCAACCACGTTTATATATATTTCAACCAAGGACAGAAAACATGTTTCAAAACATTGCTAGGCAAAAAAAAAAACTATTTGTTTTTATTATGATGACGTCCTTACTTGTAGTTGACCATTTAAAATGTGGTACAGATTTGAACTACAATAGACATTTTCATTTATTCCGTTTTTTTCTTCTTCTAGTCATAAAACTCATTACTGGTGAAGTTTGCATTACGTTACAGTACTTGGCAGTTTGTCTAAAACTCCTGCTGACGTTGTGTGTGACACAGGCAGACCAGGGAACCTCAAGAGTCAATGTTAATGGATCTAAATGTAAGATAGAGAAGTGGCCAGGACCCGGCCAACGAGCAACGCAGAAGCAGCCCATCTCAGGCTCAGCAGAGGGTAAAGGCCATGTTGTTTGTCCCTTTATGCAAACGCACTGACCAATCTGACTGCCCCATTTGTCTTGCAAATGGAATGATGACTAACTGACTTACTGCGGCAACGTGAATGGCTTTGATGAAACCCCCTTTAATATGCAGTCAAGTTGGTTGGAGGGAGGTGCGTGTGCGTGTGTGTGTGTGTGTGTGTATGGTTCTGCCAGCTGGTGTAGCTCCCTTCATCTTTCTAACGTGTGCGTGTGCGTGTGTGAGTGTGCGTGTCTACATATGAGTCGCCGTTGCATCTTCGTGTCTTTTGAATGAACTCAGTGAAGCCATTTAAACACAGCTGTACATGGTTTAGCTTAAGCCTGTGGGGGATACAGAGGACACCCACAGTTGTACGCTGGTCCCCGGGGTCTCCCACAGGGCTTCAACTGACACACACACACTCACACACACAGAACAACTGTATTGACCTCATAAAAGACATCCATCATGCATCAGCTACTGTATGGCTGTCTTTGTTAGGCCGCTAACATACAAATACAAATGCATGTACTTGTATAATATAGATAAATACAAGAAATGACTTGTACATATGTACATTTACAAGCCATATATATCATGAGGATAGTAGTATGTATTATATGGTGTTGCCAGATATATAGGTCTTAAACTATATACCTTAAGAACTTAATATTAAGGTCTTTAATAAACATCTCTGGCCATTTCCTGATACAGTGTTTGAGAGGCTGATTTTAACTCACACTAAAATGTAGCTATGCATCTCTGCGATGATGTCTTGTTTCCTGGACAGACTATTATCTGTGTCACCATAGTAATCAAGTCTGTCTTATTGCTTGTATGATTGCTATGAGTTAGATTTTGATATTCCGTTGATTTAGATTCCAAATAGGTTTTCAATCTTCTGCCTGTCTCGCAAGTAGTAAATTCTATCAAAGTTGACAAATCTGTATCCCTGTGTGTGTGTGTATATATATGCGTGTGTGTGTGTGTGTGTGTGCGTGTGCGTGTGTGCGTGTGTGTGTGTGTGTGTAAGTGTCAGTCGTATAATCAGTCACTTTGCATATTGATGACCTCTCTGTTTTTTCTCATTTACATCTACGATTGAAATTTCAGTGTTTTTCCCATTGTGTGTATGTGTGTGTGCGTGCGTGCATGCGTGTGTGCGTGTGTGTGTGTGTTCATCCATGTCTTATCTACATCCAGCCTCCCTATCAAGCTAGCAGCTGTCTGTCTGGCTTTGTCTTTCATGTGTGTGTGTGTGTGTGTGTGTGTGTGTGCACACGCACGCCAGGACCAGGTGAGACGGTGTTTTGCCAGCCGTCTCTCCTGAGATCCAGGCTGATGTCCGTGGAGATCCAGACCCTCCTCAACCCAGTGTTCCTCACTCCCCCCCAGGATAAGCCCCTTCCAAAGGGAGGCCCACTGCAGATGGTCAGGGGACTGGGGACTCGAAGGTATACACAATGTCAAGGCTGTTAACACACAACACACAACTCTAACTAGCCGACTACACTTATATAGGTATAGTCAGCTATTGAAGCTTATTGTAAGCTAATACCGTACACTTGTTTGGTCAAATTCACCAAATATCGCCGCACATTTCCCTACCTTATCAGTCTTTGTGCCAGCTGAACACAATAGTTTGGTACGTCTACAAAGCCTTGACAAACAACAAAAACAAAATGTCAAACACCGCTCACAACAACAGTGTTGCTTGGTTTCGCAATGCATTTCAAGGTGTGAGGGGGGCGGAGTTTGTTTTGATTTGAGCTCAAAGTTAAGAAGCATTCTCATGAATGCCTTCAAGGCCACCGGAAACAATTCTCCTGACAGATCAATATCACTACCAACATATACAGTATTAATGTTACTGTAATATTTGGCAGAAAGCTGCATTAACTTTAATATAAAGTGGTTCTGAAAACCTTGGTCAGAGGTTGTGAATGAGCATGTCTTGGACGGCAGAGATACAGTATGTAATACATTTTGTCATTATGCTTACAGTGAGGTACTGTACAGATGTGGTTCAGAGTTTAATAGCCCCAAAGTTGATTACAAACCAACCAATTGTTTTTTCTGGTCTAGATATTCTCAAATTATCTGACAATGAGGACTAATCCTAATCCTAATTGGAACATAGAATTTGCTAAATTACTGTACCTTTGCTCATCACCACCAAATTACATGAGATTTAGTGAATAGTGAGAGCTACTTACAAACAGACATAGAGAGAGAGAGAGAGAGAGAGAGAGAGAGAGAGAGCGAGAGAGAGAGAGAGAAAGTGAAAACATAACTAGATGTGATATTCCATCTGGTCATAGATTTAGTGTAGCCTTAGTGTCTGCCTCTCTTCAGCTCATATCTCTTATCTTCCTGTCACTCATTTGCATCCCTGTCTGTTTCCCAAGGCAAATTGAAGCGATAAGCACTCATACAAACCAGCTCAGTGCGAGACAGCACTGAGCTGTCATTTCACCATTCTGTCTATCCACACATGCATAGAAAGCTCTGGGAACCTGTGTGAACCTGTCTAAAGTGTTGCATTGTAACTTATCTTTTACCAAAGAGACTTTTCAACACACTGTCTACCGGCATACAGTAGTTCCACAATATGCACAAGATCAATTCCTCTTTCCACGTCTTCGGAATGGATTCATGAACAGAATTTATTTATGTGTAACATCCTCTTTCCACGATAGTTATATCTGTCATGTCTACTTCTTCAGCGATTCATTTTCTGTCATCGTTTCCCGTAAGGCAATGCCAGAATAATGTTTTGGGAATTTAAAAGTTGTTTCTTTGGGGAGACACGCATGTTGGGGATTATTTTGAGACAAATTATCTTTGCCGAACGCTCTTCTGTTTGTGTTATGTTGTTATGTCCAAGTGGTCACAATATAGTAACTTTATATCTAGTATTAAATGTTCAATATAATAGAATATAAGCTCCAGTTGTGTGGACAATGTGTTGTCTGAGAGGACCTCAAAGTGTTGGGGCTAATTTAGAATTCTGTCCAACATGTCATTTAGTCAAAATTCCTCAGTGAAAGAATGATTTGTGTAAACAAGTCAGCCAGAGGTGGCCCTAGGGGTGTCTGGATTCATAGCTGACCTATATCCTATCCTCCCACATCCAACCGGCTAGCCAATCAAGTTAGGTCATGTAAAGTGCAGCACCGCTAAATGTTACTATTTCAACTGGCATATGTGAACATTCATGTGTTATAATTTGCAAGACATAAATAATATAACATCTATGCAGAATACACCCCAACATATCAAGTTATGCTCTCTAGGTCCCACGTGTGTTGTCTTTGTTGTGACACATGAGATCGCAGGATTATTAGGTCATTTAAATAATATAAATCCTTTAGGATTAGATTAAGGATATTAACATGATGGTGTGTACACACATAAATTGTAAAATAACAATATTAACAATAAGACATTAGTCTGCACAAATGTTGTTTTCACTGTTAATTGATTAAACCCACCGGGAACACATTTACATTTTAAATTGCCTTCCATCAAATCTGACAGAAAAGCTGTGAATGCTTCAATTATGCATGCATGAATACTGTACACGTTAAAAACATGCGGTGCGATGGCATTCGAGCACTAGCAACGGCTGTATCTGTTATGATGGGCAATGATAATACTATTAAAATATTCATCTGAGAAGAGGTTTTGTGAAGTCTTACTGTAATCTGTTAACATGTAGACTAAACACAAAATCATATTGCTTTCATTTGTCAGTACTCTAGCATGAGAAAGATGCAGACAAAACAAAGTTTCCTATTGCTATAATTTGTCAACATGTAGCAAACACCATTTAGGCAGATGAAACAACACAAAATTGGTATAATTTGTTAACGGGCGATAACAGTGCACTCAGAAAGTCAGACATTTTCCCATCTTATGTGGCAAACATGCTACAGATTTGGTTTGCTTTTGTAGACTATATAGCACACAAATAACAGTAAACACAATTTCGCAGAAATTATAATCTCTGATCTGATACGTTTAGGTGTTCATGTTGCTTCAAAACCCCCACAGATAAGACTTCGGGAATTATTTGAAATGTGCTTTTCCGCCACCTCTCACCTTAAATGTATTTTTATAGATTTATTATTTCTATAACGTTTTTTTTTCTAGTTAATATAATACATGTTTAGAGTATCCAAAAAACATTTCACTGCACAATTGCACTTGTAAAATGACCAAAATATGACGAATACATCTTTGAATGCTGAATCGTGAATCTTTTACCATCGAGCAGTGACAGATAACAACATTGGTTGCAATTGAGACAACATTTTAGCAAAAATATTCAGGCAGCTGTTAATGCTGGGTTCCGCATTCAAAGAAAAAAAACGACACATTAGTTATCCTACGCAAACAACATGAACACACAAATGACACCCTCTCAAAACACACCAGAATCACATTCTTAGATCGTAAACAGGCTGTGTTACTGTTTCGGTGTGCCTTCGGCTCGTGCACATGCTCACACACAAAGAGCCTCAGATGGAGGAGAGGACTTCACCGTACTGACAAGTAGAAGATTAATCCGTCTTTTCTCCATCTCTCCTCCCACCTCTCTCTTTCCAGCCTCATTGTTTTCAATAAAGTGTCAAGTCTGGCCATTTTATAATCACATTTGTGACTGGGGATGGGGGAATCTGATGCAATCAGTGTCTATTAGAATCACAGGCCCATTGATTGAAAGGGGAGAGAAGATATGATATCTCTCTCTCTCTCTCTCTCTCTCTTTCTTTCTCTCTCTCCCTTATCATTCCTTCCTCCCTTCCGCTCCCCTGCACGCCAATACACACACACCATGGCAATATACACATCCACACGAAGAGCTATGGCTCAACACTGTACACTTCCATTAAAGTTGCTGGTCTTTCATTAATAAACAGTGAGGGGGAAGGAAGGCGTTTGACGGACCTGCTGTGATGTAGACAGACGTATTGAAAGGATAAATAAACATGCTTGTTCCTAATGCGGTCTCATAATGTTTATTAAATCTTTGCTTTTATAGAGAGAACCAATATGTAATCCAATATATACATTTCTATTTCTATAATATCTGTTGTTGCGTGGTTTTGACATGGTGTCTATTCTGCACCAAGCAAATGAAGGTAAGAACAAGAAGGGTTTGCCATAACATAACACTTTGATAGGAAGAACATCAATAGACGAATTTTTCAGAATAAATCCGGTGTAATTATTATTTGCCTTGCAGCTTTTTACAGCCATAACGTGCATGTGATGGCTACTGTATAAGGTGTGTGTGTGTGTGCGTGCGTTTGTGTGCATGTGTGCATTGTTTGTACTATTTTTATTCAAGGTCAGAAACATGCATGTGCATTTGAAAGTCCCATTTTTGCACGTGTGCATGTTAGTGTGTGTGTATGTGCGTGTGCGCGTGTGCAGCAGGGGCTGTCAGGCTGACTTGGTTCAGCATTTCCACAAGGTGACATTTAGGGAACAGTTTTACACATAGATGATACAGCTACTGAAGCTGCTGTTCATCCGCTGAGACTGGAATTGTCACACAGTTTTCCTATAGCTATACATCAGGGTGTTGGCGAGATGTGGGGTAAAAGTGAGTCTGAAATGTATTATACCTGGTGCCAAGACTGCGTACAGTGTATGCATGGCTTACACCTTCACCAGTCTGATAGGAGCATATGTTTTGCTCAAGAACAACTTCGCAGGTGAAATCCAGGTCCTTTGAAAGATACTTCCATAGCCAGCCCCTGCATAAAGGACAGGCTAACTAGCTATACTCAAAGGGGATCGGGGTTCTTTTGCAAGGTATACATTTATTATTCAACTGTGCAATGTTATCTTAAACAGTGTTTGTGTGGGCAGCCAAAAAGTGTGAGATTTGATGCTTTACATGGTTCAACTCCATGCATTTCCATTCTGACCAACCCAACTACTGTATAGCTGATTTTGATAGTTAAGGTCATCCTCTCTCCATTGAGGTTTAGTCAATCTGTAAAAATAGCTGGTTCGGGAATGGCAACCACATCGGGCTCAGTGGCTGAAAGTCGGAAAGCACTGCTGTACACTGTAACTGTGCTTATGTCCCAGGACAACTCATTAGGATGGCTCTGTAGTTCTTCCACAGAGGACAAAAAGGGCAAAAGACTGCACTCTGAATGCCACACACACGTACGCACGCACGCACGCACGCACTTGATAATGGGAAATGGCTATTGACTGTGCAGTGTTTAAAGCAAACTTCAGCAGGACTGTGTGAGAGGTTGTTGATTTAGTCTTTGCACGCTACCTTGCACTGTCTTCTTAATGGAATAATTGAGTCTCGGTCTTCTATTGACATACGCATGCACGTGTGTGCATATGCACTCACACACACACACAGAGTGAAGAAACTGAAGGTAAATCTTCTATTGTCTTTATTGATAAGGACTCCTTGGACCCGTGTTATTGGGATGGAAATGAGACGTGCATTAGTTTGCCGACTGCCACAGCGAAGTAACGTGTGCTTTTCCACGAAGTGGAATCTGTGGAACTGATTTGTGAGGTGATTGGGAACAAAGCACTTTGACGAGCGCTTGTTTGATTTTAGAATTGGAAACGGCGAAGAGCTGTCTTCGAGCTAACGCTGATCTCCACTGATTAACAGCAGTAAAGTAAAATAACACTGTCTGTGTTTTGCCATGGAGAGTGAAAACACCCTATATTTCCTCAAACCCCCCCCCCCCCTCTCTCTCTTTCTCTCTGTCAATAAGAGTCTAGAGAGTTAGTAAAAATGCTATAGGAAAACAGTCTGTGTTCCTCTATCAGTGCTAAGCCCCCCAAAGACCGCACAGGCATCAATAATCAATCCCTAATCTCTCTCATCTCTCTGTCCTCCCATTTATTCCTCAGCGCCCGCTTTCCTTTCATGGCCGTCCATCTCACCTGCTGAGATATTGAGCCCACTTCTCAGACACTTGTCGATGCCTGCAAGAACACACACACACTCACGCACGCACACGCACGCTCAAGGTGAGCGAGGGAAATCATGTAGCTAAACATCGCAATGCTGACACGTGCATTACAAAGTGTCATTCAAAAACATCTACAGCGCCTTCGTGTCTAAAACCTAGGAGAAAAACGCAATGCACAAGACACGCATGCAAAGCCAGAACTATGCTAACACATTATAAAATGATATACAGTATGAACCATGTACAAACTCAATCTAGCTCTTTTTATGCTTTCCTTACTAAATGAATTAACCTTCTTCTTCTAAACACAGCTCACTCCTGACCGTGACAAGGCTAAATATTGCTGCACTTGAACATAACACGACTGTTACAAGTCACCTGATGCTCTCTGTGTGTGTGTGTGTAGGCCTTAAGTGACATCCCTTAGCCGTGTAGAAGTGTAGAAGAAACAGTAAATAGAGGGATGATACTATTTTCGCCTTGCTGACTTCAAGTCTTAGCAGCTGCGGTGTGTGTGTGTGTGTGATTGTGTTTGTGATTGAGCAGGCCATAGCGCGCGCGCGCACACACACACACCAACACGCACGCTCTCTACCCATCCATTACTGCCATTTTCTAAAGCCTCTCTGCCCCTCCTTCATTTTCTCACTCTTTCAGCTGCTTTAAAATAAAAATCAAAACAAAAAAAATCCTCCAAAGGCACCCTAATCTCGGCCCCAACAGCTCTATTTATCCCTTTCTCTCCCTTTCTCTCTCTTACATTTACACTCTCTCAAACACACAGCTAGAGAGCCCGAGACGAAACAATGACTCACGTCAAAAAAAGACATCTCCTGATTGAAAAAAAGGTTGCACCTGGCCTCCCCCCAAGCCCCCTTCAGTACAGAGGGTACTGGCGTAACACTGGCGGGAGCTTTTCAGACGAACCTCCACAGAAGTGGCCGAGGCGGTGGTGGTGGTGGTGTGTGGTTGGAAGGGTGTGTGTGTGTGTCTGTGGGATGTGGGGGGGGGGGGGAGGGTTACATCACCACAAACTCCCATTTCTCCCATTTCGTTTAAGTTTCTACTGTCCCACATCTCCATTTAATTTACATGTGAAATGTGGGCACTCCAGAGCACAGATCTTTTATTCATCGCTGTGATTGTGAAACCTGCAGGTACCGTAACCAAGAAGTTAGGGTCCCATCCCGAATGACATTTAGTTATTGCGGAGTTGATATGGAGACAGAGCGGCGGTTGCCAAGCTACACATCTACCGGTGTTGTTATTCAATTATTCAGTCTCTCTGTCATAAAGACACCCCTTTTATACGCACACGTGCAATCTGGTACCATTTTTATTCAATTCCTCCTCTCTCAGGCATACACATCCAATGTCACTTTTACTCAATAAGGTGTCAAGCACAGAACACACGCAAACATTGTTTTAATAATGAAATGTAATGTAATCTCTTTCTCTCTCATTTATTACATGTACTCAATAATGTTAACTAGTAACCCTCATTGACATATAAACATACTGTATGTAGCTACTAATGTTAAAAAAACACATTTCTCATGGGAAATACACTGTTGAGATATCATGCATAATAAATTACTTACAGACGCTGGTATGTCTATAAATCACTGAAAGTATATTCACAAAGCGACCTCCTTTAGAGATTCAACACAAATTATTGTGTCTACCTAAAGTCAGGTATAGGCCTAAACTGCATTTCTGGCCTGCTTTAAATACAAATTGGCTGTTGCAGATTAATTTACAGTTGGGCCGACAGTCCCAATCGGCTGTCCTTTGACATACTGCATAGGATACAGCGTGATCAGGGAAATGATAGCCGATAGACATGTGCGATGAGGGAATTTCTGATGTCAAAATATTCAGTCGTGCATCGTGTAGTGAAGGATATCTCAAGGATATCCTGTTGGAACCATGTTGACAGGTGACAAGAGCAGAATGCAAAGCCCAACACACAAAAAAGTGTAGTTTGGACCGAGCCTATGGAAATCTGGAAGCAGCAACTTGGTCTGTTCAGCAGCCTGGGCTAACAAAAAGCTTTTTCTAGGCCGGCAGCCTGAGTTTAGCGCCAACTCTTTTTGTAAAATGTACAAACCAGCCCGCTGTCTAAGTGTGTTTACCTCCTAATTACAGTATTTCCTTGACTAAAATGCTTTTAAACACCTTCGTTTTTTTATCCATCATAGCAATAACCAGGCAAAGCTACACTGTTTTCTTGTCAACAATGTGAAAGCATTGTTGAGATTGTCATTCAAACATCATTTTATCGACATTCGATCGACATTCGATCGTCATTTGTGATGGAAAAGTGAGTGGTGACACGGCAATGAACTCACATAGTGTGAGGACCCCTGTTGTGAGGACTCAACTGTCTGAACAGGCAATTCGATCACACAGTGTGAGGACTAAATATCGGATTTGTATATATATATAGATTAGATTATTTTCATTGCACAGTGTAGCCTATAGCCTACCTGGTTAAATATATTACGTTAAACCACTATTCTCTGCATTAGGGTATTTTATTCACAGAATTACCTTAGTTTACCTGAAACATTAGCGACGTGTACACCTAAATACCGTATGTGCTGATGACACCACACTTTCCTTGGTGTAAAAACAATGTATAGTACTTCACATACACTATGTACTAGATGTATACAAATCAAGTTGTCATTATGTGAGAAAAGCAATAATCACTGGAGGTTTTAGTGGGCGCAGAAGGCGATTCCAGCTGATTCAGTCCTGTAGACGGAAAAAAGCGGTGCTTGTAGAACAGGATAGCTGACCAATAAAACATCAATGCATCGGCGAAGTTGAGCAAAACAGGGAGTAGGCTAGGATAGTCAATAATGTAACACGAACAAGAGAGCCATTCTTTCCAGCGCCTGTAATCACGCCGCAGGGCTTTGGTGCAGAGAGACATGTTGTTTTTATTCACTGTAGCTGCTGCAGTGAACGATATGGCCTCTACTGTAGCTCTCTATGTGTGAAGGAGAAACCATGTCCAACCATGATGGTCAGATGCTTGTGTGTGTGTGTGTGTGTGTGTGTGTGTGTGTGTGTGTGTGTGTGTGTGTTTGAGCTCCAAACCAATCAGGATGATCAAACAAAGCGCTGAGCAGACAAAAGCCAAGATCGTGACAACGACGCTGTTTCCATTACCCACACTGTTAATGACACACAATGAGCTCACCGCGCTGATAAGGAGCCGTCACACATCCGCACAAGGTTAAACCTATACAAAGACAGATAAGGCAATGTCATTTGTCGCATATATTAAAAGGTAAACGGCTCCATTGTGCCCGTACATTTCCACCTCAGCGCACTGTGTGTGTGTGAAACACAACTGTACTGGTGTATCGCGAGGAGTAAAGGCAATGCACGCCCTAGAGCAAGGCACGCCCTAGAGCTCTGTAGGGGAAGGAGTAGAGAGCAGTGCCCGACAGTCAGGACTAAAACAGTCGGCGCTAAAACAGTCAGCGCTAAAACCAACCGCGTCTTTCTAGTTATTATTGCAACCAGGCTAACTGTGGAGACAAATCGCGGCAGGTTGCTTTAGCACAGTGCCACGTTAGCTTGATATGAATCAGTAATGGCTCCAGGGGAGGAGAACGGCTATAGACGAACAGCACTAGAATACAACACAATACCGGGAGCAATACTTACCGTGGTAATGAGCTCAACAGAAAGGTCAAGTCCAAACAAAAGAATTCCTACTCATAAATATTTAAGTGTGATTAGCATTAACAAGTCCTAATTAAGCCATCAGTCTTTGATTAACACACACTCAGGAGTTCAGCTACATTGAAGAGCAACTCTGTTAGGCCTAATGGGCGAGACAGAGAGTGAGAGTGTGTGTGAGAGAGAGGGAGATGTGGAGGAGGTCTTAATAAGGTCACTAGGGTGATCTTATTTTCCAAACGGATGATTAGAAATTAATTGCCATTATGAATTTGTCATAAAGTGCCTTATTGTCCTTCTTGAGGGTTTAAAATGTGAGATTACTGTATAATGACAACTAATATCACCCCAACATTAAGTTAAAATGTCACAAACAAAGTAGAAACAGGATTAACGTCCATCTTTCTCATTACTGTTAAATCTACTGGACTACCCCTGTGCACCCAAGGGGATTTTAATCCTTTATTGACCCTAGAGGGGATTCTGCTGAGCATGCATGCCTGTTTTTAAACAGCGCCCCTGCTTGAAATCTACCCAATTAGCCACCATCCTACAAGGGCTTTTCCCCAATATAACCAAACTCATTTCAGTGTAGAACAATTGAGGGTTGAGTACTGACTTCAAGGGCACCTCTACCATTCGTTGTTGAGCATTGCTAATGTTCAGCTTTGTGATCACCTGACAGGTTCTTACAGGTGGGTGAAGGTTGAGAGGTTAAAACCCTATCTGCCTGCTTCCTTACTTAATCCCACTTATCCCAATATGTATTTTGTCTCTGGAAAAATATAAATATAAATATAAAATGTCTCAATGATCTCACCTCTCCTCCAATATGACCCAATCACAGATACAATATCCAATGAAGATAATCAAGTTACCT
>JAODUH010002794.1:0-11782 GCA_027564835.1 Typhlichthys subterraneus | reverse complement strand
TGGGCCTGGCTCCAGATGGGGGCCCCGGGCTTCCTCCGGGCAGGGTAACTCCTTCTCTTATTGAGTTTTTCATGGGGCTCTAACATTCAGCGAGCTGAAAAGAAAACAGTTTACATTTTCTGGTATAAAAACGAATAAAAGTTATTGTTTTACACATTGTTGGCTCACTGAACATGCGCCTCTTCATACGTCTGTCTAACAATCAGGCGTTTTTATATTTTAAATTCGTAGCGATGTCCCTGCTGTAGGCGAGAAGTTATATTTTTATCTACTTTTCAAAATCTTAAGATTATTCCTTCTGCCATTGGAGTCTCAGTTTCCCATTTTATCAAATTTAAGTGCACACACATGGTTCAAAGTGCTCCTGTCAAGTTTGTTATTTATAGATCACAACCTTTCTAGCCCTGTTTTGTCTGTACGCAACCTTTATAATTTTTATTTATTATAAATGAGACCCCTGGACTACTACATCTTGAGTAAACCAGGTTAATTTAAACCCACCTGTGCTAGTCTGAATTTGGTGCACTGAGGTTGCCTATACCCAGAAAACCTAAAATCATATGGAACTGGAGAAGCAAAATCTATACTGAGCATGAGAAAGCTCTGAGACACAAACACTCTCAAGATGCCCCATCACTGAAGACACACAGCACACATCTGCTGTGGAATGGATTCAGTGTAATTGAATAAACATCTACAAGAGCAATACAACTTCAGTTAGTTATGAATTGTCACCTTTATTACCTCCAAAGGTGTATTGCCCTTATGTGACCGATAGATTTACATTGAAAGATTTCCATTACATATACACAGGTTTTGTAGAGTACAAAACAACAACAAAAAAACTGCTGCAGAAGCCTGAAGATAGAGAGGGTGACTGGTGGAGGACCTGTCAATACATATATGGATAAGTTGGATGAGTTACTGGACAGGAATAATGGAGAACCACCAACCTTTGGAAAACATACCAGATGATGACCCAATAGACAGTTCATATTTGAGATATTCCCCACTGGGAATATTTAACCTTTTCCTTCTCTCCTTTAAACCTATTATTTATGTTTCTTTCATCTGGTGTGAAATGTTTCATTTAATGTGCTATGTATTTCATTATATATGAACTGTTCTTGTTTCAAAGAGAAAGTCAAAAGGACGACAATGAAGAGTTGCAAAGTAATTTAGCCTCCACATCCTCAGTGGCAGTCTGCCAGTACCGGTCACCAAAACAAGTCACACTCCATAAAGGGCTGACTTCATGAACACAAGCAGTACCTGAAGGAGGAGCAAGAAATGCAAATGAATATGAAGGAGAGAAAGATGCAACAGTCTCAAGTACCACAATGCATATCTGAAATAACATGTTTTATTAAATGTATACTTTGGGGGTTTCTTTATACCAATATTATACTAGAGAATTTTTCATATTATTATTAATAGATTATTATTATTCATTTGCTCAATACATGTGGAAAAAGTAAAACTGTCAGATGTTTGAAAAGTTAAATAATGTAATGCAAAAGCATCTCTGTATGCAAGTCCTCTCTAGTATGATGTATTGCAAATGGTGGTACATCTGGATTGTCATGCTGTTGTAATGGGGGATCTAGATATGCATGCTGTTTTAGGTAGTTTCAGGTAGGTAAAAACAGCTGTTACAATTATGAGAGTGTGTCATCCTTCATGGTTTGAATAAAAAATGCAAAGGAGCGGCGGATCTACACCGAGTTCCTCACGGATGGCCAAGCTTCTCACCCTTCTGAGAAAACCCATTTCGGCCGCTTGTACCCGTGATCTTGTGCTTTCGGTCATGACCCACCCTTCATGACCATAGGTGAGGGTAGGAACAAAAATTGCCCAGTAGATTGAGAGCTTTGCCTTCCGGCTCAGCTCTCTTTTCGTCACAACGGTGCAGTAATGTAATTGTACCTTGTAGTTTGCATGGGTTCATCATGAAGTTTTATGTTATGTATTCTCAATTTACAAATATCCATGCATATTCACTGACACCACATATCCCCAGTTCATCTGTGAAAGATGCCACATGCCAAAAACCATAACCACTAATGCACATGAAAGCCTGGATTCCAAAGGTGAAATTATCTCCACAGCATTTACTTTATGCATTAGAAATAAAATAGTGCATTTATTTTTATTACAATGGGTCACTTCTGTAGCTGGTGGAATTTGTTCAGATTTCTGAAAGCTTGAATCCCAAAGAGGGCAATTCATTATCATTTTACCCCAACCACAAACACAAACATTTACATCAAACAACTGAGTAAATAAATAAAAAAAACAAGGTCAGAGAAGGACAAGTACGGTAATAGTGTAAAATAAATAGAACATTTCAACAAGATGTCATGAAGTGTAAAGCACAAGAATAATAATATTCTTGGTAAGAAAAATAAAAAGTATTGTTGGTGTTCACTGAAGTAATCCATTTGATGTCTTTTACAAACAACTTTAATCTGAAGTTAAACCTGCCTCCCAGTTTAAGCCTCAATTTATTCCTGGAGTGATCTTTCTTCGATAAATCATTTTAGGACTAAGATCAATCTAGGACTATGTACACCATGACCAAGTAAACAGATTTTCATTAGTCTGTATTAAAACACCTTTTAAATCTAGGACTAGCCTTAATCTCTTAGTGTAATATTTACAACTACATGCATATTGATGCAGAATCTGTAAGCAGCAGCACAATACATTGTTAGAAGATTTAATTTATGCAAGTAGTATTGACCAATCACATTTGAGCTGGTTTTGGTTGACTGCAGGACGTCTGTGTGGAGAGCAAGAGCACTGTGCTTTCTGTGGGTGAATGCATCCGTCTTGCCCTCCTTTACCTCTGACTGCGTTTGGTTTCCTGGATTCTGACCCCTGCCTGAGATTGTATCATTCCTACTGATGTTTGTGTACAGTGCCACATTTCACCTTGTCCACAGAGGTCCACACACCATACCAGTGTGGTAAGCAGAAGTGAAACATACAGTAACTCCCTTGCTTGAATCAAAGTACTGTAGATACTCCTGTTCAAATATTATTCCAATACAAAACAAGCAACATGTTTTCTTAAACTAAGTATTCAGAAATACATGTTCTGTATAATATCATGTGTTGTTGCAACAACACATGATTCTGAAACGACCTACTGAATGCACTTGCTTGCATTAATAACAAATATTGTAGAACAGCCTACAAAACCTATGTCTATTGAAACGCAAATCAACAAAACCACTATCAGTTTTATAATTTACACTACATGATTTCTCACACCCTTCTGTTGGCCTTTTATGATGAATACAAATATATTTATAGAACATAGTGAGTGAATGTTTACAATGTTTTTTTTGTTGTTTATTCTTTTGGACCGGAATTGGCACGGGTATTTTTTTTTTACACAGAACACTTTTTGGAATGGATCAGTTCGTCCTTAGGTTATTTCAATACGGATCTCAATGTTGGGTCAGGTGAAAAACATTTTCTTTCAGATGTTTTGGACCCACAAAGAGCTCTAGTACAGTACAGTACTGTACTTGTAATGTACCTTGTTACTGACCGCTCCTGTGAAGTATGTTCTACTATATAATGAATGATTATCCCATAGTTGTGCATCAGGAAATAAGTTATCATGTACAGTCATATTGCTCTATTGTGCCTTAAAGAAATAAGTTCACTATACAGTAGGCAGTGTACATTTATAGCAACTGAGAAGATGCATTGGAAATAGTTTTTTCATACTATTAAAACAAGGAACTGAAACAAAAAAGCAATTTAAAGAATGAGTGAATCAACAATGTAAATGTAAATAGCAATAATAAAGTCCCAACCCTGTCTGCTGCTAGGTAATGTCTCTATAGACCTCACAGACTTTTGGAAATCACAGGAAGGGCTTACAGGATAAAACGAGAAGGAGGCTGTGTGCTCAAACTGCAATCATCATTCTGACAACAGTTTTCAAGTTCCATTTGAGTAGAATTGCAAAGCAGCAGCTAGCTTACCCTGTCATTATTTACAGCCAGCAAGGGAAGATGAATGAATGATGAATTCAAATATGAAGGAACAAGCCTAGAATACCTGTAAACATCCTTCATCAAACCTAATGTTTTTGCTTCTTCATAATTGCAACCACTTCACCTTGCAGTCTCTTTTGCTAAAATTAGATAAATGTCATGAATTCCTACTGTACAATGCAGATAAAGTGTCTTAACAAATCTTACAGCCTACAGTAAGTACATTTAACAGTACATTTAATGGTATGTCATTGACAAACAAAGCTTCTGCTATTAAAATATATATTTGAGTAACATTTGCCAAAAAAGAAGCATTAGGCAATATTACGTATATTCAACAATTGTTATATCAAACTATTACGAATTGTACAATATTTACCCTGGTATGACACAAATGTGACAAGCCATCACTAAATGTTTTCAAGTAGATTATAACCTTTGGTTGCATGGTACAGGAACATTGACTGTGGTTCACTGAGCCACATTCTCTACTTGTCACAGTCTGGTGTTAGTTTGTTGTTGTTTTTGACTATTTTATTGTATTACCCACAAAACGCTTGTTGCTTAAGACCGTTCCTGGCTCAAGGTTACGGATTGGTTGGCTCATGTTTTGTTATTGCTTAGCTATATTGCACAGGCTTTTACAGTACAGTACTGTACTGTACAGTACTGTATATGTAATGGCATTCTTTTGTCGCTTCACTCCTCCATAGCACTGAGCCTGTGTTCCAATTCAGTGCACAAGGAATAAGCGACGACAAGGTTAGGTTAATTTTACTTTTTTACTTTACTAATTTTACTTTCACGCTATGTAACGAGTTTCCCTTACTGTAAGGAGTTAAATGATTTTACTGCAAGTAAAGGTATCTGATAATATACTGTATATAGTATATTATAATCATCATCATCATCTAGAGTTGGTAATATACTAGTATGTTTTAGTTACATTATTATGTTTTAATTGTTCTATTTAAGAATATAAATTCTTCATCTCATTCATAGTATTTCATCTGCTCAGTCTAGACAAATATCACACCTGCTGTATATGGCCATATATTATGTAGATTACAGACGAGAGATGCAAGACCACATATGGGAAACTATAGCCTAACTAAAGGAAGCAGATAAAAGTAAGCAACCAGTGGAGTGTAGCCAGCGACCAAGAGGCTGTGTGGGAACACACAGCATCATGTAATATGCATAACATGCACTGAATTATTCACTTAAAGGGTTGAGTGATGCTTAAATGCCTTGCCCAAATGTCACAGTCGGTCAAGCTCAAAGGTAACTTGGTAAAGAGACTCAAGGTGTGTGTGTACTGCATTCCATGATGGTGCATTATGGGCATGGTACAGTGAGTTTAAAGTCCGCTGGCAGCCACTGGCAGGACTACAGCCAACGTGAAAGAGGCCAGCTGTGGTAACAGGCAAGCTTCAATGACAAGGTGCTGTCAACAAATTAAAACTGATTTAATAAAATCACTTGGAAGAAAACAGAACGTCTTGATGAGATGTGTTCACAATGTCCTTTTCATTTCAAAGTCTCCACTGGCTGTTTACAGCCAGAAACCATACACACCACTTCCTCTACATCATATGAACGTACCTTAGTGTTTTGAACAAATATTATTATTATTATTAATATTATTATAAAAGACAATATTTTCATCTTATACAGTATCATTAAACTGTGTGTGTGTTTGTGTAAACATTTAATTGTTTTCCTGCGACTCGAATAAAGAAAGCTTGGAACACAAAAAGCCAACAACAGGAATGTATCGCCGATCACATCTCAATTAACACTGCATGACAGTGGTATTAACAATGCAACAGCCACTCATCTCAGCAGGTAAGAAGAGGCTCACAGGCTTGTGATGCAGGTACAGTTTTGTTCAGGCATTACAAATTACTGCACCCGTAGAACAGATGAAGCTAGTGGGCCCACAGTTTCCAGAACATTCTCAGTATTCATATTGAGAGCTCAATAGTGTTTGTTATTAGAGCCATCCATCTACAGGGATACAGTGATAAAGTGTGCAACATGATCACAGCACAGTTAACAGACGAGAGTTACCCTCAGTTCTCTCACACAACAGGACTGAATGGGAGACATGTTCTAATGAGATTAAATGATTACAGAATAGATTAGCACAGCACCGTCTCAGCAACACAACCTCACTGAACACCATCAATAACCAAAGTTAATTAATTACCGGGCCTTATCTAACATGGCCTTCGGAATCACTGCAATTGACTGTGGGTGAGGGTTAGACCCACAGCTGTCAGACAACGAGCATCTTTTCATCACACCCCTGTGTTCTTTCATTGCATGTGTGTGTGTGTGTGTGTGTGTGTGTATTATTAATAATTGTACAACTGCATATTGTACAGTTTAAAAGCAAGAAAATGAGACCCATGGCCCATGACATCTGCTCGTATTTATGAATCTGTCCTCATCTGTAACGTAATTTAAATGTTTTTGCTGTTCAACAGAAAACAAGATAGTGTTTTAAATACGTTAAATATTAAGCTGTAATCATGTATGTGCAGTAGTAGAAGCAACATTGTATCTGCTCCAGTTGGCAGTCAAAACAATGGACATGTACTGTATCTGCTGACATATTTACCATGTGTCCGCCCCAGTAGAAGTTCTAACCCTGCTGCTCCAGTAGATACTAACCATGTATCTGCTCTAGTACCACTCTTGTACCCATCAAATGTTACAACCTAGAATAGCGGCAAGTACTACAATGTCACACCAGTATCCAATTCCCGTCATCCTGGAGATTTTCCATATGAGGGCGATATTTCTCTCCAACGTATTTTCCGTTATGCCGGAGTGCACCTGGACACTCCAAGGTTCCCCTCAGTCAGCAGTTAGACCGGAAACCTTCCCCTTCCCCTGTGGCATAAACAGGAACATTATCTCAAGGTCTTGCTGAGTCGCCTTACAGGCCCTCTCTAATGTTAAACTGTAAAGTGGTAAAGTCTTGCAGTAAAGCATGATGACGCAGCAATTTTGATTACAGGTAATACTAAACTGCAAAAAAAAAACTAGCTGGGTTATTTTGTACTGACAGCTTAGTAGAATTACCAAGGACATGGAATTACTAACATGGAGGGGGAAGGACGAGAGGGAGGGTGGGTGGGTGTGGGGGGATGGGTCAGAGGTCAAGAGCCTGATAATGTCACACAGTTAGAAGCATTTGCAGTCAATTTCAATTATTGTATTTACTATTTTAGAGACACGTAAGTGGTACATTTTCAATTGGAAACCAATGAGTGTATGCCTTTCTGGCAACTGGTTACTCCGATAATTAAAAAGTGTTTAAAAATCTTTAATGGAATTATCACACCAACATCATGATACACATATTATACTCAAATAAAAAAAGGGATTTCAATAAGACCAAACATGAGGTACATTTTCTGTCTTATTTGATCTTATTTGATATTTTGAACTTAGACATTAAAATAGGTTTTGGGGAAGAGAGACATAGAGAGAGAGAGAGATTGAGAGAGGAAGACAGAGAGATTGGGGGGTTAGAACTGGCTGTCACTAGAGGCCCCTTCATAAATCTTTATCTATGAGATTCAGCAGTAAGAGTTAACCTCTGTACTTCCCTGGAGGTACATACGTTCAGAATACAACCCACATATTCTTACAGCTAATGAAATAGGCAATTCATTGATACCAATATCATACATATCAATCCTACGAATCTAAACATTTAATCTCTTAACCATTTAAGGAGCAGACATATCAGACACTTAAAGGTGCAGTCCTGGGATGTTCTCTTAACACCACATTATGGATAATTGTAAGGCACTTTCAAATTAAACATTACTAATTATTTTGGGTTGCAAGTACGACTGTTCGAAGGTTTGTGGAAAGGGCGTCCTTGATTGATCACTTTGTTTTCTGCAACTAAGGTTGCAGCCCTCTGAGGTTTAAGAAAACACCTCAGGTCTGGTTTTACTCAGGCGTTGGGCATCTCAGTCTGCCAGTGGACCGGGGGTTTGTTTGTGGAAGGGTTGGTTACCACATTTCTTCTCTTATCTTGTTCTTAGTGCAGGCCAGAGTCAGGAACGTGTGTGTGCACGAAAAGCTTCTTTAGACCTGGGGAGCCCCAAGGCCCACTGGTGAGACGGTGTGGTGGAGACATATTTATACACAGTCCAATGGTCCAAACCTTAATAATTCATAAGCATGAATTTCCAATGGTGGCGTGGTTAAACTGCTGGATCACTACATTTACCTATACTGGGGTGCGTTTCCCAAAAGCATCGCTGCTAACTACGTTAGCAATTTACGTGGTTGAAACTACACAATTGGGATGCAAGTGTTCCCAAAACCATAGTCTGAACTATGGAGGAAACTATGTTGGCGATTTATGTAATATGATGCATCGTTAAACGACGCAGATGTTTCCCAAAACCATAGTTCCAATGAATGTTCGTAACACTGTTGTTAAATTGTGTCAATCGAACTAGAGCTCTTGAGGTGTCGTTAGAAGCACAGTTTGTGGTGACTACATCATAAACGGCAGAAGATGCAGTCAAATAGTCTTATTAGAAAGACATACTACCTACTTGCTGTAGGAAAACAGTAGACCTAAGTGTTTTGAAAATGTAACATCATTGTAAAAGTTTGTAACTAGTTTGAAATGTAGTCTATTTCTCAATAGGTCTACATGACTAGACTGTAGTTGCACATGTGCCTATGCCTACAGTTATAGGCTATAGTTCAGTTAAAGGATCGAAACAGATGAAAAAGCATAACTTTTTTTCCCTTTATCTGGAATACAGAATGTCTGTTATTCTAATCTTAATCAAGTAGTGCTTTTGTTGCCGTTATTAAAAGAACAACTCATCGCTAGTGTTTTGAACCTGCTTTACTGAGAGAGACTATCGATCATGATCACGCAGTACAGTATCCAATTGAGCCACTGACGCTGCTTTGGAGATTGTTGGCCATATAGTAGGCAGGCTACATATTTGAAGTATGAATAGTTTAAATGTTTAGGCTACACAAAGCAATACATTGCACTGAAGGCAATGTATTGCTAATAGCTAAAATTCCTTCTTGAACTAAAAAAAGTAAGATAGGAATTTAGTTACACCAACAGCAGGGATTGAACCTACAAACTTCCTGTTGAGAGTCCAATACACAAACCACTTTTTTGTGATTATTGTGAATTGCAAACTACAGTATGTTTTAGCTGCACTGTTTGACATTGCTGGTGAAACTGAATATGTTCTCACTAATAAATGAAGGGAAATAATATCCATTACTGTATCTTAAATCTTATAATTCAGTCTCCCAATCTTTGAATATATTTTATATTGTGATCTAAAGCAAAGTTATTACTTTACTACAAATACGACAAACATTTTTGACAGCATGTCAAGGATATGGCGTTTCAGTGACTTGCTCTTAGTGTATTGGGACAGCATGGCTCATTAAAAATGTCTAGGCACTGTGTGTATCCTTGAATTGTTCCTCAAGGGAAACAGCACTTGGACTGTGATGCGTTGTAACAGACTGTATTCCTTGTTCCCCTAATCCTCTGGAGTGGCAAATAGCTCTGAAACTGAAAACATGAACGTGGATAAAACGATGGTAATAAAACGTGGATAATAAAAAGAGACTGCTCTTACACAGGCTGTATGTTTGGGTGCTGATCAGGGGAGAGCGTTGAGATCACCTATGGACAACAAACGTGTGAATTCTCCATCTACTCACACATCCTCCGCTGCTTTTATCATTTCCACTTGAACCTGAATGCATCGCATTTGCAATGCAAAGTGGGAGTTGTTGACACAGAGCACATTAGGTGTTAATCATGCACAGTTCAAAAACAAACAAACTTGTTGAAGGAGATCAATTCTCTACTCATTTCCAGCGTAATGAAGACTGAAGTGTTTTGCAGCCCAATATCATGATTCCCCTGGTTAACCCTATAATTTCTTCTAGGACAGGAAACAGTGACAGGTTATTTAACCCACACGTGTAATGAAATAGACGGATGTTTGGCTGTTTCCCTGTAGAACCCTTTGAAGGCTCAGGGCCTTCTTTTTAACAAGTCTACAACTCTCATAGACAGTATTAGCCAAGGTGACAGTATTAACCAAGAATTTAAATTCATAAATGTTTCTCCAACTAGTTTTCTTAAAATGGAGAGTTGCGCAGTGTGTGTGCAATATTTTGTATAAATAATAGCGCTTTTTGTCTTCAAAGCCTAAAGCCATCACTAATGGCTGGTTGTTTGCCAGACGGTGATTTATCCTTTGAAGTTGTTTGGCACTTCTCCCATTTTAGTTTTGGAAAACTCCTCTGTACCCATCAAATGTTATAACAGTCGACCCCACATTTGAGTACAGATTCAAAGATTCAAACCTAAACCTTTTCCAATCTTACGTGTAACCGTGGTAACTGTTTCAAACTGTAAATCACCTTGCTGTCAGTTGTCAAAGGAAAATGAGGGATGTGTAAGTAAATTCGTTACTATACAGCTATCTTTGTCTCAGTACGTCTATATTTAAAGCATCCACATTTAATTAATCTACATCTACTGTGCTTTCACAATGGCCCTGTGGCAGAGACCTCCAAGATACAGCCAACATAACAGAATAATTAATGTCACACTCACATACCTGGAGCAGAGGCAGACACAGGCTATACATGGGATATGAGTGTAGCTCCATACAGTATGTTGGGCTTTGTGACCCAGGATAAACTAGGCTTGGAGCTTTGTGTTACTGATTGCTAATGCATAATATTTTAAACATAAATCTCAAATGAGCCTTTTACACAATATTTTTCGTGTTGCACGTGACATTGCTAATCCCACATAAACCCCAGAAAAACCATGTTAGTGCAGGTCTTGTCAACAAATTATTTTCACCAAATGTTGCAGGAGCGGTCTCCATGGTGACAATGCCACTCCCCGGAGACTGCGAGGGGTTATATGTGAAACAGAAAGGTGTATTTTTAGACACATCAGGTTCAAGTAAAACACGTTGTTTGGCTCGAGCTCCGGTCTGACCTTGAACAGCTGTTGTCAACCGTGATCATAGCCATGAGGAAATATTTAAGCCTCAGGTTGTCAGCTGTAAGTGGGGCAAACTGGTTGTACCCTGCTTGTCAGGCGACAGGCGGTGTTGAACTGCTGTGACAAAGTAGTTCCTTCTTCCCTTAACATTCTGACACCAGCCATACTTTTCTGTCTGCAAACCCTTTAAAAAGTAATACATTAAGTCAAATGAAGTTTCCAAAATAGGTATAGTAGGCCTATGCATAGTTTGTATATTATTGAGTATTATTCATACCCTAACCTACCTGTAACCCTGCTTGACCATGACTGTTCACATTACATAATTTATCAATTTATGCATTAGCAATAGTTCTCAAATTTAGAATCAGGACTACAGAGGGGTTGCCAGAATGCAACGTGGGCTCGTAGTGAAATTATTACTTTTATTTTTTATGTATTTAATAATATAATACATGAAACCCAGAAAGAGGAATAGAGCAAGCAGATGCAACTTTAGCCTAAATGGCTCCCTTGGTCAGCGTTTCGCTACTTGGATGTACTACAGGGGGCATGTATATAGGAAATCACACAAAATCCTAAGGAAGTGAGGCGAGCTGTCTCATTCATTTAGTCGTATTATCTTAAGTTTCACATTTTCCGAAAACATGGCGGCTTGATTAAGCATGGCGGCGTGCAGCTAAACAAACATTTATTTAAACAAACCTGCCAATTT
>JAODUH010002793.1:0-11783 GCA_027564835.1 Typhlichthys subterraneus | reverse complement strand
AGCTCTATTTACATTGATATGTAAAGATGTAAAGATCAGAATATACTGTAGGATGATAGCTGTCTTATATGTGTCAGCATATTTGGAAAGACATCATTTCATCTTTATCAATGATTTTAAACATTAATTTTAAAACTGCATTGTGTTGTTTTCTGTGAATGAACAGCATTTTTTCCAGTTCAATCACTGAACAAAATCAATAGGCTACTTTTATGGTTGTTCACAATGTTAATGCTGTGAAGTTAATTCAATGTTGTTGTTTTTTTTTTATTAGATTGTCGGAGCAGCTATTGAGCTATAGTGTTTGCAATTCCAGGAATAACTGAACATGTTTCAAATTAAATTACGAGACAGAAGAAATCACTAACTAACTAGATACCTTGCACTATTAATGAAATTAAACATGAACTTGATGGCATCAGGTAAACTACAACTTTACGTGGATAACAAAGCAAACCACATTACATATAAAATAATCTAATGTTCACATATTAGTATCTGCTAGTTTTGGTTGAGCTCATGTATTCAGTGTGTAAAGAGAAAATCAAGATATAACCAAATTACGTTTTTTTTATGGCATTATCATATAAAATAAAATATTTTTATAATATTTTATTATTTTATATTTCATTTTTATAATTTTTATATTTCTTTTTAAATATTTGTGTAAATAAACGTTTTATGAATGGAAAAGAATTGCAATAATATAAATTATGTATTTGAAATATTAAATTGCCCTTTTTACAGAAATGCTAGGATGTTAGATCATGTTAATTGCATCGTTGATAATCTTGGGCAGAATGCCAAAGAAGATGAAAGAGAAGAATTGTTTCAATTTGTAATGAACAAGGTTATGGACAAATGTACTTAGGGATGGCTGAAGGAACATTCTAATCACGGGGCTTTCCTACACCTTGTGGAAACGTTTCATTCTCTAAAGAAGAAGATTGACAAGGAAGAGAAGACTAACCTCTCCAAACACAATGACATCACCTTCGTGGCACATGGAGCAATTTCTGACTCCATGGTTCCAGCTAGCTGTCTAATGCCCCTGGACACCATCCAGGACGTGGTCCTGTACAATCCATGGAACTGTAAGATGGATGCTGATGCAGCGTACGCTGTTGCAGCAGGACACATGGAGCCCCACCACAGAAGGTTTACTCATGGTAAAAAGAAACCCTTCCATCAACCCACAAAACTGCCAAATGAATGGAACTCAATGAAGAAGACTGGAAAACGTCTGATTCCAAACATATTTGTCAGCCCACTCCGTGGGCCAGAGGATAAGGCTTGGGAAAGGTTTAAGTATCTTAAAAACCAGCATGGCCTCCCTCAGCACCGCATTGTTGTTCCATACATGAATGACTCGTATTCATCTGCAGAACGTGTCCCATTCTACATTGTCACTTTGGCCTTGTCACTGGTGCTCATATTCTCTGATTTCAAAGCCACCCTCCATCTCACAGCCTGTTTGGGGAGATCCTACAAGGAAGAAAAGATTGATGAAGTTTACGTAAAGTGTCCATATGCTTGCACTGACGACAACACTACCATGACTGTGTCACATTGTGTGTTCAAAGATACCTTGCGTGAAGCAGTCACTGGGTGAAGATAGTTGTCTTCCATGTGGCATAGATTACTTATGAAAGAGCATTAAACTGTAGAAAACATGAACCTCATGAAGTTTCATCAAGATTGTTTCATTATTGAATCTTTTCAACTCTACAGAAAAGGAAAACGCAGTCTGGTCCACCTGAAGGGGCTCAGGTCCTTCAGTGTGTGCAGCATGTTGCTACAAACATCTACCAGTAGGCTGGTCCACCTGAAGGGGCTCAGGTCCTTCAGTGTGTGCAGCATGTTGCTACAAACATCTACCAGTAGGCTGGTCCACCTGAAGGGGCTCAGGTGCCAGCGCACCTCCTCTCTGCTGCTGTGTAAGGAAAGCAAGCTCTGTGGTTGGGCTTGACCTAGGCAGTCTGGAGAAGAGGGGTGGGGGGGTTGAAGGACAATGGCCTACTGGAGAACCCCTCTCATCCTCATGCTTTCCTGTGTTTAAGAAACAGAATCCGTCCATACAGCACTGCTAAAAAAAGAAATCTCCATCCACATGAAACTGCATCTGTAAACAAAGGGGATAATGGTACACGCTACTCTGAGATTACTGTAACCGCACATAAGCTGATGTTACCTGTCAAAAACTCTTTTGACAGGTAACAGATTTCTCTGTTTACATGTGAACCCTGAAAACAGAGTTTCTAAATATCTTGTGTTGTGTATCTAGTGTTTACAAAGATCAGTCTCTGGTGACCTTATACAGTGTGTGCCAGTGGATGAAAGGCCAAAACACATACAAAGCTATGTAGTTAAAATGAAAGGCAACAGCTGAGGATGATGAGGAGCACCTTCAACCACGCTGCACCACAAAGGGTCTCAGGTGCTCCTTTGTACTGGCAGCCATCAGACTGTATCGCACCAGCGCCATTGACCCCTCATGACCCCCCAGTATATGACCCCATGACCCTTCATGATGACCCCCGTGACCCTCCGTGATGACCACCCCATGACACCCATGACCCCCGTGACCCTCCGTGATGACCACCCCATGACACCCGTGACCCTCCATGATGACCCCATGACCTTTCCATGACCCTTCATGATGACCCTCATGACCCCATGACATGCGTTTTTTTTAGACGCGCATAAAAGTTTAAATATTCTCACCTTTTCAGTGCAAGGCGCGGAGTCGCACTGTTCATCAATGTGACAGTTGGCCCAGACAGTCATGCATACTTTTGCACCTTCATAATTATTACCTGTTTTGTTGGTTTTGCACTGCTCAATTCTACTTTTGTTACTTTAACAACTAATTTCATAATAAATGATTTAACTGTGTAACTGTATATTTCTGTTTGTATTTTACTGTATATCAACCTGTGCGTGCGCGTCTGCAGAATAGCACAGGGAGTACGGATGAAACCAGGAGGGTAGAGATAGAGAGAAAAACAATGTGAAGAAAGTTGACTGTAACTATTTAGTGAAGTGTATATAAAATGTTATCAGCACATTAATGTACCACTGTACTGTAATGCTTTGCCTACAGCACAGCTACTGTACCATGCACAGTATAAACATAGTTATATATAGGTGGCCACACTTGCTAATAATCAATTAATCAAGGGCATTTGATTAGCAGCATCTGTCTGCTACTGCATTTTAATTCCTATGGAATCAGTAAAGGTGTACTTAGTTTTTCACACATTGCATCTTCATTTTGGCTTTATGATTGTTAAATAAATCACGACACGGTGTAATATGTCACGTGGTTATGTTCATCTGAGGTTGTATTTTTTACAGGTGATTGTTATTATGTACTGACATGTAAACCCATAGAAAGAGGGTGAACTTTCTTTTTTCACATGACTGTATATAGCTGTTTCATTTTCTTGTAAATATGAGCTTATATGAGAAAGACGTTCTGTGCATGGATCATCACCATGTTGAGTTGAGTTACTTTATAGAAAGTCACGTGGTTGGAAGGAATCCACAACAATGGCAAGTAACAAGTCCTCTGGGATTTTCCAATGTACCATAAACAAGCTCGTCTGATCTGATCTGTGGAACAAACATTGTGAGTGTGTGTCAATGTCCCAATGGCCCTGATGGCAAAATCATGTATTACATACAGTATGGATGGAAAGTTAAATATATTTAGTTTTGCATTAAGACCTCAAGGAACTGTCAACATGTGGAAATGGGATTTACTAAAACATTTTAATGTGCAGAAATGCTAACCAATCACAGGATGAAAGAAAGAGGATAGAGAGAAAAATTAGAAATGATGACGTATGCTTTACGTTGCATATAACATTTCATTTAAACATTATATTTTGTTATAACCTACTTTGCAGATGTTCCCAGTAAAGTACGTTGTTTTTTTTTTAAGATAAGATAGTGCATAAAGAAGTAAAGCACTATTGCTTTGTTTATATCTCTATAATTGAGCACAATTCATACTCCATATGTGTACATAATGCAACAATTGGGTCATAAATATTTGCTTAAACATTAAATTAAACATTATTTTAAAAATAGTGCTTATAATTAATTTTGTAATTTTGTTTACAAAGCATTCAAGAGGTTGGCTAATGTTAACCCTCCCGCTGTCCTATGGGTCAAAATGACCCGGTCACTTGCCAGTAGCGTAACTTGTAGTAGTAGTAGGGCAGCAACCACAACAGGCAAGGTACTTAACACTTAACTATAACAAATTTCACACAAGAGGCAGACTCACACTCAATGTCAACCATTATTCTCAATCTTGTTTTCATTATTCTTGTGAAGGATTGGCATTACATGCACTTCACCATAACAACACTGTTCCTTATTCAAGCATTTTTCAAAATGGTGGAGCCATTGACCCCCAGAACAACCAGGGGAGGGCAGGTGGTTCAGCTGGACTGGAGGGGTTCCTATAGCAACAGGCTGCTGCAGGTATTTACCAGGCTGTGGCAGCCACAATGCCCCTTTCTACTGTCGGGTGAGGAAGGTCAGCTCTGTGGCTGGTGACCTGGACAGGTCTGGAGGTGGGAGAGAGCCCCCATCACTTCTCCTCTCTTCTTCACCTCTTGGGATTCATCAAGGAACATTTCCTTATCTTCTCATGTGATTACTGCATCTGCCACAGGATGGCGCCAGAGGGCCTATTCTTGGTCTAATGCCAGTAGCCATGGCATGCACGTCATAAAGCTACATACAACTGTATTATTTGCTTATCTGAGAAATATGTGTTGGGTATGAATCATCACCCTGTTGAGTAGGAAGTCACGAGGTTGTAAGGAATCCACAACAAAGCCAAAAACAAGTCCTAAGGGATTTTCCTTCAAATGTAAACAAGCTTCTCCTGTGTGTTTTGCTTTCAATTAGCTGTGACAGAAGTAGTTATTTATTTATTATATGCAATACTGAATGGAACATTGCATGTGAAGTGATCAAGGCAAGTTATCTCAGATATACTAAACACGACTAAAGTTAAAAAGTCAAAAAAAGTAGTATCCTGTTGGTCTTAAATCACATTTGTGTCATATTGTGTGATGTTGCAGTTCTTTTGTTTCATGTGTGCTGTCTTCCAGGGTTTCATTTGTTAGTTGTCATTACTCTGCATTCTGGTGTATTAATCACTCTTGGAAAGCTTGGGTATTTCCATGTAGTTTACCATAACAACACAATACCTTATTTAACCAGTGTTTCACTTTTATTTATAATTGCCCCACCTTTTGCCAATCTGACCAATGGATTTGTCACGTGAAATTTTGTGCATAGCCTGCCATTGTTACATTTGGGCCAAACTGCTACCTACACACTCCTACACACCTCACTCAATGAGCACATCGCAGAATCAGCTAAATTAAGATAAACTTAAACTCAAAAGCAGGTAAGAAGTTACATGCTTACTGCTGGCTTACTGCTGTACCTGCACTTACATATACATTTACAGTAAATGTACAGTTGATACTATTGATAAATCAAGTATTATTAGTAGGAATTCTACTAATAGAAAATATGGGGTAGGATGATACTTGTTTAAAATATGTCAGCAAATAAATTTCAGTTTATCTGTAAACACGCTTTCTTCATTATCAATGGTATGTGTTATACTTGTATTAAATAAATCATAAAGCATTAGTTCATAATTCTGTATGATATATAAGCAGTACATCAAATAATTTGGGAAAACATAAAACAATAATGTTGACTAGATCTTTAAAAAAGGTATGATCTAAAATATTTGATTGATGTTGCTGGCCTTATCTCCTCAGGCATATTACTTCAATGTCCCAAGAGCCTATATGGCAAATTACTTTATTATTATCGCATACTATAAAATAGGAAGTTATATTTATTTGTGGATGTTACTTCAGATTAAACATTTTATAAATATAAATGAAATTCTTATTAAAATAAAATATGGTGTTTTTCTCCAGATTACATGGTGACAACATGGGCATTGCTGATATGCTAGATGACAAGATTGAGGCCTGGCTGGAGCAACAAATACAATGTGCACAGATACTAAAGAAACTGTCTCTGGAGCTGGAATCACTCAAAGTAAATGTCAATCTAAGTCAGGTTGTTGGTAGCACAGTATCAGTTGGTGGTGCAGCGACAATGTTGGGGGCAGGTATACTGACCTTGGCTACCGGTGGTGCATTTGCCTCTATAGCTACAATAGGTGCAGTATCATCTGGGCTTGGTTTAGCTACCAGTGTGGGTTCAGACATTGTGGAGATGTTCATATCAAGCAGCACCATGAACGATGCAGAGGAGATTTCCCAGAGGATCACATACCTTGAAAATGAAATCCAACGACTCACTGACTTACTGGTTAAGGAGGCAGAGAAGGAAGATCAGAAGGTTCTCAGCAACGATGATATCAATCCAGAAACATATGTTGTGAGCTGCATCCTGAAAGCAATGGCGGAGCGCAGTGGTGTAAAGTGGCATGACAACTTCCTATTACTGGAGAACATGTTGCATTTATTTAAAACTAGGTCCACTGTCGCTGATACATTCTACTACCTACTGGGACGTTCTAGACTGAGTGTAGCCCTTCTTTCACAGTTTATTCTTATATTCACAACAAAGGCAGTGCTTAATCAATCTGGTACGGCTGGAAACAAAATGGCCTCCAAATGGCTCAGAAAGCTATCTGATGAAGTGGGATCAAAACTAGCAGTTACAGGAGTTGCTTGTGTAAGTATCACAGTTCCATCAAATGCAGTGTTTGCAGTGGGCCAGTATGTCTTTATCTTACCATTACTTGTCTTAATTTGCCATGTGCCCTGATCTTTCATTGACCTACACACATTGTAAACATTTGTGTTTTGTAGTGCATTCAGCGGTCATTACACTTGGTAACCAGGTTCCATCATGTCATGTCTCAAGCATCCATCTTCTCCCACATGTTCATTCTCCTCTCAGATGCATGCTACAAAACCAGTACATAATCTGTACTGTGATGTACAGATTATACATATATATATATATATATAGCTAATGTGATGTTTATCTAATGTTTTGTTTCATTATTAGGTTAGCGGAAGGGCTATTGGTCAGGCATTTGCTATTCCAAACATGATCAACAACTGGAAAGACATGATCAAACACAGTTATAAAACAGAAGCCTGTCAGTCCCTGAGGGATACAGCCGAGACCTTGTTGACCACTGCTAAAGACATGAAACGTGAAATTTATGACATCAGGTAAACTACTAAATTACATTACATATAGAAAAATAGTATGTTCGCATATTGGTAGAGGCAGAGCTCAAATTATTAATGAAATCAAATTGAATTTGTAGAAATAAAACCAACTGAATAATAATAATATCTATCAGAATTGCTAACAATTCTCAATTCATACCTAGGCTAACAGTTGTGTAAATAATGCAACCTGTTACTAATGGAATAAAATAACAATGTTATAAATACGATTTAAACATATTTGACACAATTCCCTGAGGTCTGATTGCAATGCATTTGACACGCTTAGATGAAAATACCACAGATTATGTGTCATAGCACTGTATTAGGTTATTGTAAACCTGTTCTCAGAAAACAGTCGCTTTCAGTGACTTTAAATCCAATACGACACTGCGCCCAATCCCCCCCCCCCCTTGACGTAAGGCTTTGGCTTTACACATGTCGATCAACATCAGATCTTTGTAGATTGTATAATCTATTTTGCTGAATACTGTGTTAAATGGCTATGGGCGGTCATATCCTCATAGGGGCGTTAACAAACACATTTTCTAAATTGCCTGTTTTTCCATTCCATCTCTTTTCCTTCTACGGCCATTACAGACCGGGAAGGTAACAGTCCACTTTCACAGGCCCAGTACATCTCCATGTCACATAACAATCGACATAACTATTTTCAAAACAATTAATATTTGTTTAATGAAATTACTACATTAAATTACCTTTTGTTTGCCTTTTTACAGAAATGCATTTGTGAAGCTAGCTAACGTTAATTTCATAATTGAGAATCTTGGGCAGAGTGCTATAGAAGAGGAGAGGGAAGAACTGTTAAAATTTGTGATGGAACACATTAAGGACATTGGTTCCCAAGTATGGTTGAAGGAAAATTCAAATCGCAGGGCCTTCTTTCACCTTGTAGAAAGGTTTCATTCTCTAAAGAAGAATATTGACCAGGAAGGGAAGACTAACCACTCCAAACACATTGACATCACCTTCGTGGCACATGGATCAATTGCAGACCCCATGGTTCCAGCTAGCTGTCTAATGCCCCTGGACACCATCCAGGACGTGGTCCTGTACACTCCATGGAACTGCTATATAGATGTTGATGCAGCGTACGCCATTGCAGCAGGACGCATGAAGCCCCACCACAGAGAGATTGTTGATGACATATATAATAGCCTCACTCAACCCACAAAACTGCCAAATGAATGGAACTCAATAAAGCAAACCGGAAAACGTCTGATTCCAAACATATTTGTCAGCCCTCTCCATGGGCCAGAGGATGGGTTTTGGGAAAGGTTTGAGTATCTTAAAAGCCAGCATGGCCTCCCTCAACACCGCATTGTTGTTCCATACATGAATGACTCCTATTCATCTGAGCAATGTGTTCCATTCTACATTGTCACTTTGGCCTTGTCACTGGTGCTCATATTCTCCAGCTTCAAAGCCACCCTGCATCTCACAACCTGTCTGGGGAGATCCTACAAGGAAGATAGGATTGATAAAACTTATTTGGAGAGACAGTATGCTTGCACTGACGATAACACTACCATGACTGTTTCAGAGGATGTGCTCCATGATCCACTGTTATGGTTATATGAGGCAGTCACTCGGTGAAGCTATGTGTCTTCCATGTGGCAGTAGACTTGTGAAACCACATTGTACTATACAAACATACAAACATCATAAAAATCTACTTTTTTGAATTGCTGAAACGGAAAATAAGTAGATTGAATCTCATCTACAAGAACCCTCACAGGTTACTTGGGTTTTGGGTGTCATGATTGGACACCTGCATTTTCTTAACTTCTGAAAATGTATATTCTGTATATCGATATATTGTTTATTATATTTACTTATACAAGAGTGTCATCACTTAATTCATGTTCACCGTTGTTTGACGCACCATTCATGTGAATCACAATAATAATGTTCCCGTAACAAAGACTTCTAAATTATAAAAGTAAGTAAAAGTAAAAATGATATGAAAGAATTTATATTTAATTACCAATAGGAAATAACCTGGTTTTAATAATCAGTGAAAAGGCTTAATTTCCTTAGTTATTTGTACTATGCTCCCACTATGGCTTGGGCCCCCATACACATGGACATGCAACAGTGCTCCACCCTATTCTTCCACCACCAGGGCCCACCACACTGAAGCTATTGACCCCCCTGGCCATCAGTGGGTTAGGTGGTTCAGATGGTGGACTGGACAGGTTGTTATGCTAACCTGGACAGGACTAGCAACACAGAGGCCCTCTACAGGAGAGGACAAAGAGGGCTGTTCTTCCTGAGGACCCTCATGTCCTTCAGCATGTGCAGCACGCTGCTGCAGGTCAACACCCTCTTGAAGAACCCCTCTCATTAAGCGGAGGGTGAAGGTCAACACCCTCCTGGAGAACCCCTCTCATTAGGGGGAGGCTGAAGGTCAAAACCCTCCTGGAGAACCCCTCTCATTAAGCGGAGGGTGAAGGTCAACACCCTCCTGGAGAACCCCTCTCATTAGGGGGAGGGTGAAGGTCAAAACCCTCCTGGAGAACCCCTCTCATTAGGGGGAGGGTGAAGGTCCCTCCTGTGTTTGTGTGTGTGTGTGTGTGTGTGTGTGTGTGTGTGTGTGTGTGTGTGTACAGAAGACGCATGCAGAGTTTTTATCTATCTGGTGCCCTGGCATCTTCCAAACAACTACTTAGACCGTGTCTAGAGAGAGAGAGATTACCTAAAGGTCAAACTGATTTATAGCAGATTTTATAGCATATGCAGTAGGGTTTCAGGTTGGCTTTGATCAGGAATTATAATCTAGGCTACCCTGATATAAAAAGTAGGTCTAAACAACATTTGAGTATAATATAAAAACTAAATTATGTAAAAAGACTGGCACAGGTTTTCAACACAGCAACATGAAGTTAGCATATTGATCATTTATTATGCATTATTCTTGCCTAATGGTGCATACAGTACATACATACAAATATTTAAAGTGCATGGTACTAACAAAGCCGATTGCATATTTGTTTAGCTGGCAGAATCCCTTCAACACCAACTACTATTATAATAGTTGTCTTTTTGCCTTCATAATCTGATTTGTCTAGACTTCAATTCAATTGGTAGATGTTATAGAAATGACTAAAATATGAAAAAACAACACAAAAGATCAATCAGAAATGTAGTTTATTATGAATTTACAATACAATATTGTGATATGAAGAAATTAAATCAATGTAGTCAATTGTTTAATACATCACTAAGAATGAGAATCAACAATGTGATACAAATATAATATGGATTACTTTAAAAAAGCTGTAAAAACAAAATAGGCCTACTCTAATAATTAAATAAAGCAAATACTTATTCTAGCATGGAAATAGTTGTTATGTCTTGCAAAATCATAAAAGTAAAGCAATTGGGTGCAATATCTATTTGTTTATGAATTTACAATGAAATCTCCTACTTCATATCATCATAGGTCTTCAGAAAATACCCCCTTCCATTGTGGTGTACGCACCAAGTCAAGATATTCTTTCGTAAGCATGAAACGAGCTTGTATTCCTGGAGCAATGTAGTTACCAAAGCAAATAAAATACACATTATAATCTGGTATGTTCTCCAAATCAGTACGTGACTCCTTGTTGAATCTGGTCACCCAATTGTAGGATACATAGTCAGGCATACAGCTCTTGTCAGAGGAATAGATCCCAACCCAGGAATAATAAAATTCTGTCTCCCAGTCAGTAAAAGACTTCTTCAAATATAAACGAACACAAACCGTACCGTCACGTACAAAGAGTTGCAAACTCGCTCTATAGCCTCTAATGTAGGTAGGCAGCACTCTGTTGGCATCATGTAACTCTGGCCCCCTCCAGAGCTCCGTTCCAGGATAGGTAGAGAACCACCCGTCTTCAGGCATATGGAGTCTTACCTGAAAACCAGGGTTTAGATAACTCCAGGTCTCATAACTCCCAGAGGGTTTGTATTCAACGGATTTGTAGGTCTTATAAGAATTTGCATAGTCGTCTTTATACAGAGCTACCATCACATTGTCTTTTAAAAATCTACTTGGAATGTCACTCCAGGAGAGTTTGGCCTTCCCTTGAGCAAGGGTTTCTACCTCAAGTTTCATTGGCAAAACATTATCACCTGAAATCAATACCTGCCGAGGGTAGCGATTATGTGGCGTAGTTATTATCCAGTGGCCAGCTGTGACGATCAGCAACAGTAGCTTTATATTATAGTTAAGATTTACATTGTTATTGTTTAATGTATTCTGATTAATGTATCCATAACGTTGTTGTAATGCCTGGATATTTTGCTGTGGAAGGTTCCGGATCTCCCTTAACAGGTTGGGTGTGACAGAATAGGTGTTGGCTGGATCATAGGCTGAGTCTGTGCTTGGGGATTCATAGTGTTGAGTGATGTATACCTGGTCTACTATTTGAGTGCTTTCTGAGTTGTCTGCTTGACGAATCCTAATAATTATTCTATCTATATTGCTATTCCTGTCTCGGTTTTGAACTGCATTCT
>JAODUH010002792.1:0-11785 GCA_027564835.1 Typhlichthys subterraneus | reverse complement strand
ACACACACACACAGGCCAACATTACAGTCTCACACACACACACACACACAGGCCATCATTACAGTCTCACACACACACACACACACACACCTACCTTCTTGGCCATTGCGTCAGCCTCCTCTTTGTTTTCTGTCGCCCTCTCGTACGCCCTCCCCACCTCCGTCACAAAGTCGTTGACCGTCCCACACAGAAACCTGCAGAGGCATTCACCCTGGGTTACCCTTGGTTACTGCTGTTGTTACTTGGTAACCACTACAAGGCTACTATATGATATCGTCTGCCACTAGATGTCACACTAGAGCACCGGCATCTCAGACGACAAAAAAAAAAAGGGACACACACACACACACATACAGTAACAGAGCTTGGTTGCTTGCCTCAGTTATTTAATCATACTTATAATAACTAATGGGGGATAATAACAGACTCTGCACTCTTTACACATCTGCCCACGCTGCAGAACCATGCACGGCCTCGCCAGAGTGCCCAGGCTGCTAATAACGCATAACATAATCCAAAAGAGCCAATCGTCTGCTGTATAACTGCCAAGCATTAACCAATCGTGTGGTGGCATTGACGTCAGCCACATGCCTATACAGTCTTCCTAAATAACTGCCCGGGGGCGTTTCAAAGATGGCTGCCAGTGGCGAGACTTGCCTAGAGGGACCTTTGGTAAAGCATAGATTCATTTTTAGTGGAATTTCAATGTTTTGCGTGTAATCCATCATTCATTGTCCTGCTCCTATCAGACGTCAGGTGGAGAGGAGGCTGGTTATGACACCGATCGCACTGGCGGCCATCTTAGAAACTGGCATCTCCGGCAAACGTGGATGCTCTTTGCAAAGGCACACAACAAGCTGGGCATTGAACACATGCCATAGACCCTAGAGGGCTGAGAAAGAAGGAAGAGGGGGTTCAAAGCTTTTATCCGACAGCACGGGTTTCTGTCCTTGTCTCGTGTCAAAGTGCACCATGGGAAATGCCCTCGACGCGGCCGTGTGGCCTGAAGCAGCACAAGAATGCAAGAACAGCAGCCTGGACAATAGACTCACAGCAGGGATAGAGCAGGGCTTTAGCGTGGGGAGGGTCCACAGGGACCTGTGCCCTAATGCACCCAACATACACACACCCCAGAGATAGGGAGAGCGGAGAAACCCCCCCCCCCCTCGAGGCCACCTACTTGGCAGAGGAGATGACATCACTGTGTTTGTCTGAGTCCAGGATCTTCGTCAGGTGGGAGGCGACAGAGTCAGCATACTGAGTAATGTGAACCTGAGAGAGAGAGAGAGAGAGAGAGAGAGAGAGAGAGGGAGAAAAACACACATACATGCACACACCACATTAATGTGTCAAGCTTTGCACAGCGCTGCCCCCAGTGGCCAAATAGCATGCTTTGAACCATGTCTTTGAGAAAGAGAGAATTTAAATTTCAGCAAAAAATTAAATAAATAAAATAAAAAATATATAGGGTATATAATATGAATATTAATAATAATAAAACATTGTATTTATATAGCACTTTTATTACAAGGTTGTAGCTCTATGTGCTTGAAGAAAAGAAAAAAGATGAAATGGTGAAATTAAAACAAATCAACCATGAAATGGTGATACTGTAAATACTGTCGAAGGTGAATAATGGCAAATAGATTCTATTATATTACAGGAGCCGTACCTGAAAAGGTGAATCGAGACCGTCGTCCTCTTTAACTATGGCTGTGTGTTTGGTGGGCACCTCGAAAGTCATCACACTCCATCTGAAAGCACACAAACACATGCACGCACACACGCACGCACACACGCACACACGCCAGCGAGCAGGAAATGTAATTTTACCAGCAATTGAGATCAACAGAAGACATGAAAGCCGAGACTGACGAACGAGTTGAGTGTACCCAAGCCTCATATATTCACTTATATATATATATATATATATATATATATATATATAAGTGAATATACACACAATATACACACAACCGCAGTGAAGATATGAAGACTGATAAGCAAGTGCGCTCTCTCTCTCTCAGGAGTGTATTGAGGACACCCTTTTATTCTGGTTAGGCATATGCCTTTTTGCATGCAATATGAAGTGGTAGTGTGCTGTTATGGCCACAGGGGGCAGAATGAGCAATAAACAAATTCCCATAAATCCCTGTAATCCTCCTGATTGACTACATATTGAAAGAGGTTGCCCAGAATCTCTTCTCAGATGCATGTCCACGCTACGTAAGGACATAATAGTGGACAATTCTTTATTTCTGTGACAGTTTCTGAGAAAATATTAGAACCTATGCATCAATGCATCCAAATGTCTGTATTATACAAACATGCCGTAACAGTAAAACATTCCTTAGTGCCGTAACGGTAAAACATTCCTTAAATAGGAGCTGTTGACATCCATGTCCAAGAGGAAGAACGATAAGACAATATACGGTTGGCTGCACGACATATTTTAACTTCTACACGTACGGGGAACCGGTTCCTCATACAAGGTCGAGAGGTCGCGAACACTCGACACCCCTGCCCGTATAAAATCCTATTGGGCCTCAGGCAATGCTAAGACGAGGGCATTTCCTCCCTCACGTCAAGTCTTCTGGCTCAGAACCTCAGCATAGCACATATAGCGTACTGTGTGCACCTATGCCACACAGGGTGAAAACACCACCTGCCGTGCACGGCCCACTACACTGAGCATAGTGTGATGCTCCACCAGTACAGAAGCTGTGGTGTGTGTGTGTGTGTGCTGTGTGGCGGTCCTGTACTGTGCAGTGTAGCTGACATGACATCCCCTCCCCCCCTCACCTGTCCAACATCTTGCTGGTGGCCCTCTCCAGCTTCTCCAGGATCTGCAGCAGCTGGGCGTCATCGTCACAGAGGCCCCCCCAGCCCAGCACGCGGGCCAGGTCGTTGCCCGTGCCCAGGGGCAGGACGCCCAGCTGGCACTGGGGCGGGGAGAAGGGCAAGATGGAGGCTTGCCGTTAGTCTCCAGGATGAACCGCCACACCACGTGTACCATCATTAATGCTGCGGTTGTTATCCATTACCTGCTTGTGGAGGCTGAGCTTGTCGAGCTCGGACAGCACCCAGCCGACGCTGCCATCTCCCCCACACACCAGAATACGGAACGTCACGAACTTCTGGAAGAGACGCAAGCTGGCGAGAGAGAGAGAGAGAGAGAAGGTGGAAGAAAAAGAGGGAGAAATATATTATTAAAATGTCTGTTGTCTTCCAAAAGTTCAATTAAATAAAGGGCTTGTTACGCACTCAAGGTAGCTAAGCAAATATTCTGGCAGCAAAGCTAATATTATAGCAGCTAAGCAAATGTCATTGTAGTTAAGCTAATATTCTGGCAGCTAAGCTAATATCCTTGCAGCCAATATAAAATGAATATACTGGTAGCTCAGCTCTTTAAAGAAAACATTTAAGTGATATGTTAATTGTTTGGTGTCGTTCACGTGAAACTACCGTTAGAACACATTAGCACCCTAGTGGAAAGAGACATGTTACACGAGATAAGACACTAAACTACCAAGGCTGTGGTACTCAAGACTAACCCAACATGCCAGAGGAATTGTTATCACACGTCGGGATCATGGTCGGCACACCTAAACCACGCCCGTATAGCTATAAACACGAAGATGACTGGAAAGGTCAGCTGCTACTCCGACACATTAAGCATTATTACGAGACTGTTGGAGGTATATATCCTGTTACCTGACATGCCAGATACCGTATCTGTGTCTGTTAGCCACATCCATCTCCATTAAAAGGGCAGGCGCTTTCAAAAAAATACTTGGCATGTGATTGGACGAACCTGTGAACCAGCAGTCTGTTGTTATCCTCTCTTGCAGTAGAAAAGTCGGGAGAAGATTGAAAACGTATTTTCCATTGCTTCTCTTTGCTCTTATAATAAATGATAATTAAACCGATGCTATACTGCATCATGTACGTTAACCTCTGTAGGACCCGCCACTGTTGTTCAAGAGTTGTTTTCAAGTCGCCTACGTCACACCTAAACCACGCCCGTAGCTAACAACACGACGTTACACACAGCATGACGCCAACCACAAGGTGTACCAGCCAGAAACACAGCGATTTCCAAGCTCTCCAGACTGATTCTCGCGGCAAAGTCAAACTGAAGCTGAATGGTATGTAACCTCGCGAGACCACCCTGATCTTGCCCCTCTCTACAAACAGCTAACCGTCTGCTTATTTATAACATCAAAACCTTTAACCTACTAAGCAACTGTGTGGTTGCATTGTTCACATGCATAGTAGAAGCTTTTTAACGTTTAAAGCTTTATTATAGCTTTGTAAACGTTATTCTAAGAACAAGACACCAAATGTTTTAAGATGTATTTTATATAAGATATTTTTCAATGTGACTAGTGATTGCATACATGCAATTTGTTTGTCTAGTCCCATTTCTGGCTCTCACCCCATTTATATAGGGTCTTCCTCATAACTGCCCGGAGGCATTACCAAGATGGCTACCGAGCGACCAGCCTTGCCTGTAAGAACTTTGACCTTACCAAGATGGCTGCCAAGCAGCCATACTTGCCAATAAGGACTATGCCACAATGCCCCCCTTCCCCAACTCTACTGCGTGAGCATTAAAAACCAGACCAGATACCCGAGTTGGGGTCCTCCGTTCATGAGGTCGAAGACCTGGGCGGGATTCAGCAGCTGTTTGAACTTGCGAAGGAACTTGACCCCCTGGTTGTCTCCGCTCTTCGAGTTCACCAGGACCAGCAGGGGGCTGGAGCAAGAGGCTGAGGTGGCCTTCCAGAAGCCTGAAGGAAAATGAAGGGTAAGAAAGGACTCAAACTACGCAGCCTGCCAAAAATAAAAGGAATCATGCACGCTTGCCTAAAAGATGGTTTTAACTTTGACCACTGAGAGAAAAGAAAGAACTGAAATCCCTTCCAGAGTCCCAACAAAAGCCAGATTGAGTCAGTTGTGTAATTTAGAGGAGAAGGTTCTAAGGTGGCCTTCAAGATGCCTGAATTAATGCTTTTTTTTGTTAGATGCCTGAACAACATAAATAATGTATTCATCCATCTTCATCCGCTTTTCCGTATTTGGGTCAGGAATGTCATATGATTCGTCAATAGAAAATAGAAAAAACTTGGAGAATGTTTTAAAGGTTAACTTCTACACAGTGACAGTGTGTGTGTGTGTGAGTGTGCGCGCGCGCCCGCGTGCGTGCCTTACCATCCGAGTCGATACTGTTGAGTGCCGTCGGGGGGATGATTGACACCCGGCACTGACCCAGCGGACACACCTTCTCCATTTGCTCTTTACAGCTGCTGTGGACCTGAGCGTGCACACACACACACACACACACACACACACACACACACACAGTTAGTACGCACAGTATATAAACTGTATATATATTAGGGGTGCAGTGGTACGTGTATTCGTATATTGAGCCATTTGGGTACAGACGTTGCTGTTCGGTGCATGCATGTTGAACGGTATGGTGCGGAACCAACATTCAGAAGCTCTAGTTTCACACGGAGCTTTAAGCTGTAAGCCTTGGCTCAAATTTGACCCACTGGTCATGCTTTCAAAACAGCTGTGTGGTGAAAACGTTGTTCTACACCAAAAGGCCATATATTTATGCCACTATAGTTATAATGCAATTTTTGGTTTAGGCTTGTTAAATTTAAAATTTTTAAAATGTTCTTCTTAAATTTAGTACATTTTAACAATACCGTGATAATACTGTTAACCGTGATAATTTTGGTTACTATTATGTAAAATGAAATGTTCATACCGTTTCATCTCTAATATATACTTTGTCTTTGTGTGTGTGTGTGTGTGTGTGTGTGTGTATATATACACACACACAAATACATGCGAACACAGAACACACACAGTCAGCGGTCGCCATAGCAACATTACGTTGAGAGTGGCAGCAGAAAGGTTAGCCCGCCCTCCAGAACCATTTCCCACAAAGATAAATAACATCTTTGTGGGAAACCTTTACAAATATCACCTGACCCATCTCCTACGCTCTGCGTTTGTGATAACTGTGTGTGTGTGTATGTGCTTACTATGGCCTTGGACCAGTGCATGTATGTATGTATGTGTGTGTGTGTGTGCGTGCGTGCGCTCACTATAGCCTTGCACCAGAGGCACCTCCAGTCCTGCAGGCGTCGCACGCTGCCACAGTTGCGGTCGCACTTGACACATCTGGCGCTGACCGGCAGGTTACCTTCCAGCCACTGGTGGGGCATGCTCACCTGGAGGGGCGGGGCATACGGCCTGTCAGTCAAGCCACGGACGCTCCAGTGCGTACAGGCCATGAAAATGCATCAAAATGAAATATGTACTAAAACACATTTTATATTATATATGGGGCTGTCAGTCGATTAAACCATGTAATCGCGATACGTACGCTTTACGTAATTAATCGCGATTCACAAATCACATATTTATACGTTCAACATTTCCCAAGTGTTATAAAAAAAAGATATGCCAGCTTTATGCAAATGTATGTATTTATCTTATTTTTAAAATAAATACAAATGTATACAAATTTACATAAAGCTGACAGCCATAAAAATGTGTGTATAAATTAGTCTATAGAAACAGAGACCCCCTATCACATATGGTATAAAATATTTAGTTGCCGGGCCAACAATGATGTGAAGGGCGGGCCTACAGTGCCATGTATAAAAGTAGACCACCACCTAAGCCATTAAAATAATAAGAGAGATTTATATATTTATTGCACATGTTGTATTTATGTTGATGTATATTTTCTGACATTTACAAATAAGTGTAACAATTAAATAATTTGGAGATCCCTGAGGAGGACTTCTGAGGACTCCCGGATCCCCTGTTGAAGACCTCTGATGTAAATAAATAGATATAATTACTTCCATGAAAACCAAGTATTTCTAGTTGTTTTTGGAATTAGCAACGTTGATGTGACAAGGAGAAGTAGCAAGCCTTTCACAGGGCTGCGTGACCAGCTGCTGCTGTGTTGACACCAACAACAACGAACTACATTCTGCCTCCCGTGTCCTTTACTGTAGTCTGTACGGCAAGGTGGAATAATGCGCAATACTAACACCTTGACAACACTGCTGAAAATAAACCATATGTGGTTCAAAACCCATACAACTATGTTCAAAACGCGTTTGAGTACTAGCAGTGAAGCAGCCGTAGCCTCACGTCAACACAGATACGTGGAAGTCATGGCGGGGTGAGCAGTGGCTTGTTAAAGTCAAAGTCATTGAAATCTGACCGTTTTTCCAGAACTGTGTCAACAAGTGAAAAGGAGGAGCATGAAACGACTCCTTTAAATATGTATTTACTTCACTACACACAGGCTGATCAGCCACAATAACAACGTGACCAATCAGGGCACGCGTGGCGGTCCACCTCACAGGAAGTGAACAGGAAGTCAAAACGTCTGAGCCACTCACCCCATCCTCATCCTCCATGATGTCATTTCCTATGGAGGCCAGCGTGGTCCACTTGCAGTTGTTGGTGGAGCGCACCGCACAACGCTTGTGGGCCTTGAACTTGCACACTGGAAGAGAGAGACGACGTGGAGAGAACGTCAGCGCCACAGTGTACTCTTCATTTACTATAGGGGATCTTGTATAGAAATATAATGTGTACGTGTGCGTGTGTGCATGCGTGTGTGAGTGTGCATTCATGGACGTGAGTTTGTTTACGGCTGCTCAATTATGGAAAGAATAGTAATCCTGATTACTTTGGTAAATATTGAAATACATTTTTTTTTCTATGATTACTCATTGACTTTGGAAAGATGTTGCATTTACTGCACCTAAAACACAGTTAAAGACGTGAACAGTGAAAACACCTTCAACTGTGAAATGTCCCTTAATACTGGTCACGTTGAACTTTCACTCTCACCCTACGAGGGGCGAAAGTGTGCGTGCGGCTGTCATTCAGAATACAAGACAAAATAAGAGTTTACTTGCAAATGTAATGTGCAAAAATTGTTTTTGTAATCGTTATGTATGGTGGCCCTGAAGTGCAAAACACAATGACAATTCGGAAAGCACAACGACATTAAACAAAACACAACGTTTCGGAAAACACAATAACATTTCATAAAACACAACATTTCTCAAAACACAATGGCATTTCGTAAAACAACATTTCAGAAAACACAAGGTTTCACAAAACAAAACAGCAATTCGGACAACACAGCATTTCGAAAAACAGCGTCATTTCGGAAAACACAACAGCATTTCACAAAACACAACGACATTAACTCTATAAGGGGAAAGGTTGGGGCCAGGAAGTATCACTGTTTGGACGCTATTGGACCACTATTTGTATTTGTATTCTCTTTTTATAATTCTATTTTTACATGAATACAAATCATTTTGCTGATAAACATATACAGATACGAATACTGGGCTCGGCACATCGGCTAAGAGCCGAAATTAAAATCCCGATTAAAATGTGATTAATTGCACAGGCCTAGTTTGTGTGTGCATGGGTGCGTATGTGCGAGCGTGTGTGCCTGCGTGCACGTGTGTGTGCGCGTGTGTGCATGTGTGCACGTGTGGGTGCGTGCACCTTCACAGGACAGGCCATGTGACGTCACCCCGGGCAGGGCCTCCCGGCACACGTTGCAGAAGGTGGGCCTGGCGTGGGAACAGGCGTACCAGTTGTGCATCCCCGAGAAGTGCTCCATGTTGAACTGGCTGGCCTGGAGGACACACCACAGGTGAATGCTGAGCTAGTGCAATTTTTAGCGTTAGCTCTGCGTTCAGGATAACGATAAACTACCACTAAACGCAACGCTAATCTCAATGCTAAGATTAGCATTAATCTTGAAATTAATGTTGATTTTAATGGTAAAATACCACTAAACGTAACGCTAATCTTAATGCTAAAAATGTAAAATATTTATGAATAAACGTATCTAGCCTAAGACTGGAATTTGTATCACTTGCATTGTGTGATGCTTCTGTAATAAGTAAAAAAAAAATGTACTAGCTAAAAGCTACTCAGAATTAACCATTGTGATACAACTTGGATTATACATGGATTTATTGGCTCATCCGCTTCTTCAGGTGCCTCACCGGTCAGCTCTGGCTCATACGGTATAAGGCTTTAACAAACCAATCGCTCTTGCTGAAAGACGGGCCATCGCCCGTGAATGAGTAACACCAGTTCAGAATGTTGCACAATAGCCTGGCGTTGAAAGAGAGAGGACCACGCCGACCGAGCCCATTCAGCCCTGAGCCCTGTAGCGTTGTTGTTATTCACACTGTAGACACACTTATTGTTACATTTTTTGTATTATTTATTTGGTTTATGTATATTAAATACACTCCTCTGCTATATATTGGGAATATTTCTGCATTATAAAGCCACTTTCCCAAGAAAAAATACAATTAGGGAACTTAAATGTAACAAACATCACTACACTGAACACAAAGGCACACTGGGAAAGAGGGCGGAGTTTAGCAAAATCTCTTATTTGCCTTATATCACAACTGTGTTACTTTTTTTAATCATCACGCTATTGTTAATATAGCTCAATAAGCTCAGTAGGGGAATAGACCACTCATTTAGTCTTTTTGTGACATACTGCCAGTGATCAATCAATGTTCGACAATCGTCTAATCGGGGCTTTTGAACTACCTTGTTCATAATACCTGTCTGAGCCTGGCTTGAATCAGCACCAGACTTTTTAACCTTGGCGGAACACATTAAGCCTTAACTGTAAGATCACGTTTACTCAAGCTAAGCTATTTTAGTTTAGCCTGGATATTCTGATCTCGCTTCTTGGAATGCCCCCCTGGACAAACAGATAATAGAAGCAACATTTCACATGAAACAAATAGGCCTGCAGCGGTGTAAACAGAAGTGGGACATTTTACGAGAAAGAGCTCAGGACAATAGATCTCCAAATAAACCCACATCTTCCTGAGTGCTATGGGAAACACAGTCAAGTACAATGGCATAATTATTACACTTTCAAATGCCAAAAGCCAATAAATACATAAATACATAAATAGAAAGAAGAAGTTGATAAAGAGCAGACAGTAATGGAATTTCCCAAAATACACGGAACACGTTTACACCACACTATATATTACGTCAAAATAAGTGGCCTATGTATGGGCCATAGGGAAATAAAAGATCATATTTAGATATCATAAATATCAATTTAAGGCTGCAGCTATCGACCATTTTAGAAATCGAGTAATCTACCGATTATTCCAACGATTCATCGATTAATGTATTAATATATGTTGCTATAGTAAAGAGTAATAGTACCTACACAGTAGAGATAATAAGAAATGTCATCATGTAATGAACAACAAATTGGTTTCTTTTAGAAAAATCTCAATATGTATTGCCTAAATTATATACAATATATATGTCAAAACTAAACCAATTTACTGCATTTAGGTGCAATTAGAACTGTTGGGAGATTCAGGTAGGCCATAACTGCTGCATTGAATTACACCAATTACACCACTTTGCATCCTGTGGTATTTTGTGCATTGCTGTGAGGTGTGTGAGTGTGTGTGTGCATGAGAGAGACTGTATATAATAACATGAATGGTTTAGGTTTCAAATACTGACACTGCATTTCATTTCCTGTGGTTAATTTCTTTATCAAAATACAAAACTTAAATCAAGAGACAATTGCTTTAATCACTGGACTGGCCTTTGTGAGCGATCTTTAATTAGGTTGGAGGCCGCGTTAACTGTGGCACAGATTTTAAACACCGAGAGAGACAACCTGCCTTTCGGATCAATTTGACATAGTTTTCACTCCTTTTCACTCAGGCAACAATTATATTATGTACATAGGAAGTTTACCTCGTAGCTTTCCCACTTCTGGACAGACTTGAGCGCACTGATCCAGTCTTCCATTTCCTTCCTACTCTCTGCACACAACATCAGCTTCCGAAACGGAGTGATCACCTGAAAGAAACAAACATTTTATTTTAAAAAGATATGCATTTCCAAAATGTTGATAATATCTATTACGTAATATATAAGTTCATACATAAAAAGAGAGTGAGGTAGTACACATAATGAATAATTGGGTCACATTGAGATTATTAAGAAACTGATGTGTTTCGGCTATAACAACTTCGTCAGAGCTAGAAGGTAAAGGTGCTTATCGTCACATACACATACATGTAGCAAAATATGTTCTCTGCATGTAACCCATCCCTCAAGGGAGCAGTGGGCGGCCGCTGTGCAGCGCTCGCGGGCCAACTCCAGGTAGCTGGTTCTGGCCCCTAAAATGTATATTTTGAGCTGTAAACGAAGTAATAGGACTGATCTGTGACACATCGATGCTGGTGTTATTATTGACAAACATCCCGTTTCGTCATTTTATGTGCTGAAAACATGGTACACTTAATCTCAATTCTCTCTGTCCCCTCCCCTCACTCAGGTCCTCGACACATGTTCCAGTTGTAGTGGGTGGAGTCAGGTTCAGAGCTGAGGTGATATAACACTTTAAAGGAAGAGTCAGGCTCAGAGCTGAGGTGATATAACTCTTTAAAGGAAGAGTCAGGCTCAGAGCTGAAGTGATGTTACACTTTAAAGGTGGAGTCAGGCTCAGAGCTGGGGTGCAGGTACACTTTAAAGGAGGAGTCAGGCTCAGAGCTGAGGTGATGTTACACTTTAAAGGTGGAGTCAGGCTCAGAGCTGGGGTGCAGCTACACTTTAATAGTGGAGTCAGGCTCAGAGCTGAAGTGATGTAACACTTTAAAGGAGGAGTCAGGCTCAGAGCTGGGGTGCAGCTACACTT
>JAODUH010002790.1:0-11786 GCA_027564835.1 Typhlichthys subterraneus | reverse complement strand
TCTGCATAAACTTCAAGATTCTCCTCCTCACATTCAAGGCCCTTCACAATCCGGCTCCCTCCTACCTCTCTGACCTTGATCTCTTCGCTCCTCTTCTACAGGACTTCTCGTCACCCCCCTATTCCACCTCTCTACCATGGGGGCTCAGGCCTTCAGCTGCTCTGCCCCCAGACTCTGGAATGCATTTCCACTGCACATTCGACATGCCACCACGGTCACCTTGTTTCCTCAAAACCAACCTCTTCAAGGTTGCTTATGTCATTTGACCCTTTGATCTACTCTCACCTGACTGTTTTATTTTATTTAGTTTATTTAATATATATTTCTATGATAAAATGTCTATTACTATAATATGTGTATTTCAGCCAAATGTTTTATATCTATGTATTTGAAATGTAAAAATGTAAGATGTCCTTGAGGCTTTAGAAAGGCGTCCAAAAATAAAATGTATTATTATTATTATTATTATTATATATTTTCGATATTAATTAATATGTCACTTTCTGTAGAGAGCTACATTTGATGAAAACAGCATGGTGTTGAGTGGGGAATTCATTATAGACAAGCCTTTTGTCTAGTTTGAGACAGATCTAATATAACTTCTGCAATTCTCTTCCATCCAACACAAACAAAACACATAAAGACGTATATATGTAGCGAAGATATAGTCGAAAATAACATAAAAGCACACCCGTGCATATATAACACTAATGTATTATTTTCCATAGATTCAGTATAAAAGCAATGCATTCAATGTGGAAATTTCTATAAGGATGTCCAATCAATATCGTAATTGTAGTAACTGTAAATTCAGTAGTAACTGTTCTATAAGACGCCGAAACTAATAAGGCAAACATTAAAGCTAAAACACAAACTGCAACTGCAAAACTATTCAGCACAAAACACACACACACACACCCACACACACACACACACACAAGGCAATGGATTCTGGGGAAAGGGCATAGTGCCGTCAAACCTTTTGAGAGAACAGATATATTTACTACAATGTTTTATTTGCTTACGTCATAGCGACGTCTCTGCTGGGCAGCAGGTTAATGTGCTGCACACGTGCAGTTAATATTTAGGGATACAAGTTAAGTGCAAGTACCTGCATCAACTACCCGCGGGCATGAACAGAGAACAATACTCACAACTATAGCCTGATGTGAATGGAAGCTAGTGATTCCAATACCTTCCAACAGCCCTCACCGTCCCAACAGATACATGATAGCCTATTATTCTGTTTACCATTAACCCTCAGAACCCTAAGGGTCTTTTGATTGTTTTTCACTCATTTCATATCATGGCTTCTAAAATAATGTCTGTAGTAGCTATCATCAAATGTTATGTCTCTAAAATCAGCACCCTCTACAATTAGGCTACAATTAGGATAAAAACAATTAGGATAAAAACACAAAATTAATTGAAATACAGCATTTCATTTATTTATGCATATGAACGCTTATTTATAAGCCACGAGTTTCACAGGGCATGCTTTTAACTATTTATTTCTACATTTTTATTATTTTTATATTTTCTTTTTTTACATGTTGGACCTTTAATTTTTGAGAGTGTATTTTTTGCTTTTCAACAAGAGATTTTAGAGACAGCTTTACCAATATGATATACCAATATCTCTTCAGCCGAGTGTCTGGATTATGAGTAAAAAAGCAGTGAGTTTCTAGCGTTTAGCTTTCTGAACATATGATCCAAAATATAAACTGGTCCCTTTCACAGCCGTTCGCTGTTTTAGGCAAGAGATTATTAGAAGCTGATTTCCCTTTGGTCTTGCTGTGGTTACGAACACAACCATATATTGATCTCTTCAGCATAATGACGGGATTATGGGGGAAACAATGTTTGTTTCTAGCATTTACCGTTCTAAAGATATGATATGAAATATAAACCTATGCAAAATCGGGTTTATTAATCACCATCAAAAATTTAAGGAAAAGAAAACGGCCCTCAGAAGGGGTTCTCATTGTTCACTTAAAGGAGCCGGCTCATAGAGACGGACCATTCACTAACAACCCATCTCTAGTAGCCTGATATTTAAGTAATGTTTCATGTATTATTGCCAGTACAATCTCAATCCACTAGTCAACGTAGACCTACAATATACATTTACATTAAGCACTCACTGCTGCTAAAATCAAATTATGTCCAGTTACTAGTAGAATTTTCCACAAAGGAGTTTGTTGAATAACCATTTAATGTTGCTTCAGGTAATGTCATGACATGACTTTGCTGGACGGGTCACATCACTTAGTAATGTATGACCATGTCATCACATAGTGGGGCACATCACTATTAGGTAAATAGGTTGAAGTGTGTGGTTCAGAGCAGTTGTCTTCTGTTGGCCATAGCCTTGTAAATGTCACTTCACTGTGGTTAACTGGAATATCCCTCTCAATAGCCAGCAAGAGAAGATCAGAGAGCCTCGTCGTAGAGTTCTCGTCGCCGTACTGCACACTATCGGAGGGAACAGGACTTTTTCCCTTTGATTTGTGTTTGCCTAACTTGCCTTCGTTTAGTTCACTGGCAGCTACGCGCTGCATATTATTTATCTTCTTTTGTAGTGTATAAGCCTGATTTTAAGATTAAGTTTACGAGGAATACCTCGCATTGGTTGTTTTGGTTACAAATCACCACCTGAGCGTAGCGCTCTTGATTGTTATTATAAGGCAGTTGTGAACTTGTGACGGGTTGGTGTACTCCCCATGTTTTCGGTTGGTTAATTTCGTTCGCAGAATTAGTAAACAGTACAACCCACCATGTTTACGTTATGCCAGGCCCCTCTTGATGGCAGGGCACTGGCAAACATGCAGGCTGCCTCTGACCACGGCCTGGACCGCATGCGTAATGTAGAACCGGCTGTTGCCGCTCTATTGCTGTCAACATAAGCTGTCCCCGGCCCCAGTGCCGGTTAACTGACCATTTCATCTTCAAGAGCTACAACACTGCAGCACGTATCAGACGCATTGGGAATTTTATGTCTCACCTAGTCCTGGCGCTATCCCAGACATTGCAGAGCTATGAGGTTGATCCTACCGCCCACAGTCTGAGCGAGCATTTGCCTACATGACGAAGTAGTTGGAGAGGCTAATGTCTCTACTGTTGGAACCCTGCAGGAGAGCCCTTTGGCCCCGCTGCACAGCAGGTGCAGCCTACAGGTCACACAGGCTAGACAGCAGTATGCCAGTCTGCGCCGGGTAATCCCTGCCAGACATGGACCTTCTACATCAGCTAACACAGCCCCTGCAATACCTCGGCCACTTAATCAGCCTAGGGCACAACGGCCGGAGCGATTTTGCCCGCCAGCTCCAACACAGCCCCCTCGCTTGGCACAGCATGGTCAGGCCGCCGCCCCTACAGAAAGCAGAAGGGGCGAGGGGATAGTTAATGACTGCACCACTCCCTGCAGCTCAGGTGCTGGGAAACGCATATGTCAGACCCCTGGGTTGTGTCAACCATGTCTCAGGGGTACAGTATACAATTCAGACTTCGGTCGCCAAGGTTTCGCGGGGTCAAAATGACAGTGGTTACGGATGCAATAGAGGCTCTGGCCCTGCGACAGGAGGTCGGGGCTCTCTTGGAGAAGGGTTCCATTAAGCCAGACAGCTCTTCACAGAACAGTGGGTTTTATTCCACATCTTTTATCAAACAAAGAGGGACGGTGGGCTCCGCCCTGTACTGTACTTGAGGCCATTAAACGTTTATCTCAAGGCATTTAAGAACCACATGCTACGCACGGTGGACGTGCTTCAGGGAGTCCAACAGAACGATTGGTTCACGAGCATCGATCTGATGGACGCATACTTTCATGGGCCTATCGCACCCCGACACAGGCAGATTCTCTGGTTCGCCTTCGAAGGAAGAGCTTACCAATTCTGTGTACTCCCATTCGGGATTTCACTGGCACCAAGGGTCTTTACCAGGGGTGATGAGTTACCCCCTCTCAACGACGGGTCAGCAACATCCTCCAGCTTATTGGTCGCTTCAGAAGGGACAGGGCTTTGGTCTTCTATTCCTTTCAGAGACTGCTAGTTAGCTCACGGCAGCTTCTTCCGTAGTGCCCTTGGGCCTTTTGTCACTGCAGCCTTTCCAAATCTGGCTGAATGGGCTCGGCCTACATCCCACCTTACACAAACACAGGATGGAGGAGAGACGCGTATCTCACCCAGGGCGTTCCATTAGGATCCATACCTTCACGCAGAGAGGTGTTGGCCACAGATGCCACCAGATGCTCTGATAGGATGGGGGGCTGTCTGGCAATGCAGGACAGTCAGTGGAGAAGGAACGACCCATAAATGTGTTGGAGCTACAGGATGTTCTGCTTGCCCTTAAACATTTCCTTCCAGTGCTGGTGGGAAGACACATCCTCATAAAGACAGACAACACTTTGGTGGTCTACCATATCAACCACCAGGGGAGAACCAGGTCCAGACAATGTCTGAGGCTAGCCCAACAGTTGCTGTTGTGGGTGCATTCTCACCTGTTGGCAACACCCCCATCCCGGGAAGTGGAGGCTGCACCCTTAGGTGGTGCAAGCGATCTGGCACAGATATGGCAGGGCGGACGCGGACCTTTTTGCCTCTTGGTCAACTACACACTGTTCCCTTTGGTTTTCTCTAGGGGAGCTGACGAGCCCCTTGGGCCAGGATGTGCTGGCCGCCACGGCTGCTGTACGCCTTCCCTCCGCTCCCCCTGATACTGCCCACTCTAGACAGGCTCTTAAGAGGCAACCACAAGGTGCTACTAATAGCTCCCAAATGGCCAGGGCGAATGTGGTTCCCCATACTGGTCAGACTACTAGATAGGGAGCCCTGGTGCCTCCCTGCGAGAGCGGACCTACTCTCTCAACTGCAGGGTCAAAACTGCCGGACCCATCTCGGATGCAACTCTGGCTCTGTCCTCTTAAGGGCCAGGGACGCTTTTAGGGTCATGCTACCCAGCAGTTGTACGAACCATACCCCACTCCTGGGCACCCTCCACCAATATGCCAACAGATGGAAGTTGTTTTCCGATCAGTGCGGCGCACAACAGCAGGAACCGACTTGCTGCTGCGTTCCTGTAATTCTCGGGTTTCTCCAGTCTCGCCTTGAGGCAGGCCTTGCGGCCTCAACTATCAAGGTGTATGTAGCCTTGTGGCCGAACCCTTCCTTTCTCCCAAAGATATTTTTTACTTCTTTTACAAACCAGCCGCTCAGACTGCCAGCCTTTGAGCCCCTGACTCAGCAGACTGCTAAACTCCGGCAGTCGGTTGTTCGTCTGTCATGCCAGACATAGGCGAGTTCACGCCATGTCCAAGCAGCGACTATCGAGATGGACTGTGGATACCATTGTCCATGCCTATGGGAGCGGGAGTCTCCCAATCTCGCCTCAGGTTCGGGGTCACTCGACCAGGAGCGTATCCGCATCCTGGGCGGCTCTAAGAGGAATTCCTCTCTCCGATATTTGTGCAGCAGCCTCATGAGCGTCTATCTGCACTTTAGCCAGATTTTACAGGGTTACGTGGTCTCGCACAACCCGCTGGCTACAGCCATCCTTCCTGCTCCAGCCCAGACCTCCTGAAAGACAGGTAGGACTTCCTCGTGACTGTTGGTATTAGTCATTCAGGTGCTTAACGTACCACCTCTGGCGGTCAGTAGAAATGAAATAGAACAATGGTTACGTATGTAACTGCGATTCTATGGATTTCGGAGGACAGCCAGAGCTTGGCAGTCACTCTGACTACTCGCGAGAAGATTGCCAAGGGGTCACTTTCTGGGTGAACGTGCCTTTAGTACCACGGCGGGGGCACACGTCACCCAGGTCACAGGTGACCTTGTTGATACATTACTTAAAGTGCAACTTGCAGGTTAACTAACAACCACTGTTAATTGATGTGTTGGAAAATTACAGAAAAGGTACATTTTCAAAGAATATGTCTTTAAATCCACTACAATACGTTTTGTAATAGTCGCTTAAAAAAAAAAACTAAAAAAAAAACTGGTTGTGACGTCACATGAGGTGTTAGTTCAAGTATATCAAGAAGAAATATGGATAACAACACTAGTTTTGACACTGAAGAGATCGATAATGTTAATTCTTATGGATATGATGGACCATAGCTATATAAATATGAACCTGCCAGGTGTCAAACAGACCAAGGATTAGGAGAATGACCAATTCAGCAATGGATGCGATCTACAACTGCTGGGCAGCCTTAACAAAGAAACAAAGAAAAAGGGTGGCTTTTCTTTATGGTCTCCACCAGGTCGGAAAAGCTGGTGGCATCATGGCTGATGATACGGGGCCAGTGTAAGAAAGTCGGCCTCCCCTCAAGAAGATAAAAATAATGCAGCTCCCCACCAAACACACACTTTAGCCTATATATTGTGGCGACCCTGGCTTCAGGACTGTAATAGTTATTTGTTATAAGGGCAGTACTGACTTGGGAGGGTTTAGGGGAGCAGGCGGGACGTTCGGCAGCTAGAGGGCATGTTGAGTGGCCGTTTGGCGAGGGGGGTGGGCCCTTGGGTGAGAGCCTATATAAGGGGGTGATTTTGGCGGGTTAAGCAAGCTGGGCTCCTCAATTTCTTGTGAGCAAATCTGTATGTTGAAAATAAAGCCGGTGATCGACTACGTAGGTGTCTGGTTCTTTCCATTGGGCCGGGACGTTACAATATTATATGCATAAAATGCACCGTTAGGTAAAAAAATGTATCAATACAATTGGGGACGTGATTTGCCCTGTATTTCCCTCTAGCCTATAGCCTAATGCAGGCCTATTCAATTGGCGTCTTCATGTCCAGGGACAAAACCACAGAGTTGGACAAAACATAGCAGAGAAAAAGTCCTAGAATGTAGGTCACTGTCACCCAACGTTATCGCTGCCCTGCTATATGGAGACTCACCGTTTTGTGAATCAACGTCTCTGCTACAGTAGTCTAGCCAACTAAGCCTCCAGTGCAATACCGTCCGTAAAAAGTGAACAAGTGACAGCCACTTTGATCACGGATCGGTGAGTTAACATTCATCTATTTTTGTCAATCCGTCAATATTATTGTGGTATAATCATAACAACAAATATTGGCATATTGTGGCTGTAGCATATGTGTCAGGGCTTGAGCAGGCAGGGTGGACCCAAAAGCATGACACGCGAGTTCTCCAAACACAGAGGGTTTATTCAAGGTTTAACAACCGGTACACGCAACACAGTGGGCAGACATTAAACGGAGATATGACAAAGACAATACGACACACTAGGTCTTAAATACAGAAAAACAAGACAAACCATTCGACACAGACAACAAGCCGCAGGTGAAATCAATAACACACAACTTAGGTAAGAGCAGGAACACGTTGGAAACACGGACCGGAACACAGGGGAAAGCCGGACTAGAACACAGGGAAGGGAACACACGGGAGGGAATGCAGGGGAGGCGGACCGCAGGACGTGACAATATGTTGTCTGAAACTAGTTGGAGGATACATTCTCACCTCACAGATGCAGCATGGGATGAAACCGGATGAAGCCACATGAAGGATCATCCGCGATGATTTGATAGATCTCTCTCTCTTAATTCTTGTCTCTTGTCAACGCAACTATAGTAACAGGTGCGTTGACATTCTTCTGGCCAGAGATCTGGGCGGACATATACAGATGGTGAGTGTCTTGCATAGACCGTCAGTTGGTTAGCTGGTTAGCTGGTGAGAGCACCCTTGCACCCATTGCCATTAGTGGAGATTGCATTCGGCCAAATACCCTTTGAGTGATCCATTTGAGCAGAGTTCTCGCGGGAAGGCTTAAGTTCTGAGGGAATTGACAGACTAATTGTATGACGTGTTTTTAATTGTATTGGAGTCACACCGTACTGTGATTGGTCCAGTCACTTTGTTTCCATTAGAGGAACCCTTTGGCTTTTTGAGGATACATTGTACACATATTATATTGTACATTATGTCAACGGTGTATAACTGTGTCAGTGCTTTTTCAGCCAGTGCCCTCTTTTCAATATGGAAAGCTTTCCATACTGTGTTGGTAACAGGTCAATTATGGTTAGCCATCAATTTTACATACACTCAAATGGGAGTGCATGAACATAAAATACCTTCCATCTGCTACACACATCAGTCTGGCGATGTCTCTCCCTCACATGCACACACACACACACACACCATGGTGTCTGTTCAGCCTTCTGCTCATACATTTGGGAAATGAAATCAAATATCCACACGCACACAATAGGGATGCAACCAACTGATGATTATTTTCATAAAAAAATATTCTGTAGATTATTAGTTTTGATGATTCAATTAATCTATGTGATTCATTTAGAACATAAAAACTCAAATAAAATATTGTAATACGGTACAAAATCAAGTTCCCTATAGTTCAGGGCTCTCAAACTCTGGTCCCGAGGGCCACTGTCCTGCATGTTTTAGATGTCTCCCTGCTCCAACACATCTGGTTCAAATGAATGGCTCCAATTTCTGTGTTCAATGTGAAAAGCAAATCGCATATTTGGAAATTGTTTTATCAAAGCCTAATGTAAAATATCTAGTGCCTGCAACTGCAACTATAGCCTATAATGACCGTAGGATATGTCCTGTGAGGATCTCATGCAGAAAAGACGCAAATCAGTGCATAGAAGTTCACCGAAATGCAAGAAATTAACTGTTAGACACTCACAATTTTCTGGACCCCCAGACCCCCCACTTAATTTATAGGCCTACCATCCAAATGACATTGAGTGCTCCCCCTCCCCCGGGAGGTGCAGAGTCCAGGCTGGGTAATTCTAATACTGCTCTTTATTTCTCACTCGCTCGCTTCAGGATTCACTAAGACATAAGTCCAAACGGCCAGGGGGCCGCTGCACCCGACCAAAATGACTACTGTCAGCCTGACCAGGTGCTGAACCTAGGGAAGTGGGAAAAGCCTCAGAAGACAGCTGGACAACTGCAGGGCCCTCCACACTACTCAGATCCTAGGTAAAGTTTTTATAATGTCTGTAAGGTAAACACTTAGCATGATAACATGACGACAGTGAACTTTGATTTATCTAATGTGAACTAGGCTTGGGATGTATCACAATAGTTATTATTCTTGGGTATTTACACATCTAGTCTACAATACAAATACAATCTGCCCTTATTTTTCCATTGATGTGAACTTCCGGTGTCTTTTTTATTTTAAATAACACTCACATAACGTAATTTCAAACTAATTCCAGTCAGCTCACTTCCACAGTACACTAACAAGAACAAACCACTCCACCCACAGTTAATAATGTTTCTGAAAACTCAGTATTTTAGCCAGTATATATCTTGTTTTCAGGGCTGTACCTGATGTTCCATTAAGACGTCCTGAGAAACAATGATTGTTTAATCAAAACCTTTACGAATTTCTTGTGCTAGCAAGGGAGGCAGTATTTCTATTTTGATATAAATATATTTTTCATGTTATTAAAGTAAATTGTGTCTCTTCTTCCTTGAATTTCAGATGCAGCCAGTATCTAGATATGAGGACATTGAACACATTCTAGCTAGGTGGCTTCAACTTCAACGATCCAGTCAGAGATTGAATTGCATTCAATTCAACTTAATTGTCATTAGCACAACGTGCAGGCACGTGTAATGATAATAGTAAAAAAGCAGAAACGAAGGGGACAGTGGAGGGGGATCCGGGTGATGGGGGGTGGGGTGTATGTGCATGTGGTGCGGGGGGAGGGGTTGTGAATAGTACTAAGATGAGATGAGTAAGAGGATGGAGATGATGAGTTAGTTCAGAGTTCAGCGAGTAGCCAGATTCTGATGGGTGACATCTCCGGGAAGAAGCTGTTGCTGATAATTAGTATGTGCTCTGAGGCTCCTGTAGCGCCTCCGAGAGGGCAGGGGAAAGAACAGGCCATGATTGCCGCTGATGCCGAGACCTCTGCGCAGACAGTGTTTATGATAAATATCTTATGGCTGTGCTGGGCTGTCTTGACCACCCACTGCAGGGCTGGAGTACAGTTAGCCCACCACACTGAGATGCAGCTGCTCCAGATGCACTCAACGGTGCAGCAGTAGAAGTTGGTGAGGTCAGTCCCCAGCTTCCTCAGGAAGTGAAGGCGTTGGCCTTCTTTACAAGTTGTTTGGTGACCAGGAGAGGTCCTTACTGATGTGGAAGAAATGTAAAGCTAGAGATGCACTATACAGCGACCCCGTTCATATATACAGGGGAGTGGCTGCACCTGTCCACTATAAGCTCATTTGTCTTCTGGAGGAGGAGTGTGTAAGAGGACCACCATGAGGGTGCATGGTGCGTTCAAGATCTCATCCCTGTAGGCCTTCTCGACCTCGTGGGTTATTCGGCCTAGGATGAGCTGTATACAATACAGCTATAAGGATCAGGATGTATGCGTTTTTGTGTTCCAGGTGGGTCAGGGCAAAGTGCAGGGCAGTGGAAATAGCATCCTCTTTAACCTATATCAAGTGTGGGGGGAATGGTGGTATGTGGTCAGGACCAATCTCTCAAAGAACTTCATGGCAATCGAGGTTAGTGCCATGGGTCGGTAGTCATTCAGACACAGATTTCTTATGGACAGGGATAATATAGGCCTTCTTGAATGTGGGGACAATAGACTGGGACAGTGGTTGTGGAAGGAATGAAGGAGAGAAGCAATAATCACTCCACCACAGTGGTTAGGAGTCACCTCCTACATGCTGGAACATGACAACATATTTGGGTGGGCCAAGACACTCCCACCCAAAGTATTCAAGTATTTTGTAATTTATAGAGGGAATGCCGGTGTGGGATGTGCGTGTGCACTGTTTTTAGAAATCCAAATGTTTTTGTTTCTTTCGTAGGCAACATTTTCAGACACATTCTATGTATAGTTTTAAAAATGTGTTTTCATTGTACTACTCATTCAAATCACACATTACAGCAGGCAGTGAGGGCAGTGACTCTCGCCAGAGACACCATACATTACACTAGACATAGGTTCCTTCATCACAGTTTATGCCAAACAGGAAAGTGTTTTTCAACAAGTTCAGTTAGATCTTGTAGTTGATAAATTGAAGAAACCTTGGCCAAAGAGTTGACCATGTGAGTGGTGCAATATGCGAATGCTTTGCTTCGGCAGTATATGCCTCTAAAGAACTCTGGCAACAGTCAAGTCAATTTTATTTATACAGCCCTTAATCACGTTGCAGTCTCAAAAGGCTTTACAGCCTACATTTCACATGGAAACAAACAACACCCCCTTAACCTGCTCCTCGAAATACCTCTCTCGTACAGCAACAGTTGCTTCAAAGTTATGTCTGACGGTGAAGGCTGATGTTGTCGGCTTACGTCGGGTATCCACTACACGATTTCAGGCTGATTTTGACCCGATTTGGTCGTGACCGACGCATTTTCAGCGTTGGGACAGAACGTGGCTCGTCTGGAGCGACGACAGTCGTTGTTACTCCGTGTAGTGTGACATATTCTAAGATAGGCTACGAGACGTCTGAGACGCCTCACAACGTAACGATGAAAAGACTAGCATGTTAGAATTTAAAAAAAAATCTTGGCCTAGTTTAACATCCCCTACGAGGTGCTCCGACATATTCCTTCATGTTAACCAATAGGATGAATGCGTATGCTAGTAAATAAACGTTTATAACTTTATAGTTTGGTACCGCTGCAGATTAGTCTATTGACAGCCAAGGCATGCTTCAGAGCTGTGCCATTTCGTGTGTGTGCTTGAGAGAGCAAGGATCGGAGAATCCCCGCTTGCACGCAATGATTCAGTAGATATTTATAACTTGGT
>JAODUH010002789.1:0-11787 GCA_027564835.1 Typhlichthys subterraneus | reverse complement strand
ACTCTCTTAAGCCCTTATAAGAGCTAATATATATCTGAAATAGAATATCTAAAATATAAAGCACAATTTTCTACAGTACTCCGGGGAAGGCGCGCAAGAGCGCGCCCTATCACAGGGCGCGGCCACCCCACGGGACGCCAGCGTGACAGTATTTTAAATTTTCTCACATTGGGCACAGATAAACTTAAAACCAAATGATGCAGCTTAGGATGCAATAGGTGCTGAGCAGACAGAAACAATTAGCAATAAATAATGAGCATGCTGTATGTATGACAGTGTATCCATGACAGGCAGTGTCATGCATTGTATCAAAACAAGGTATTACATAACCTAAGGTTCAGTCCATTGTGCTACTGCTAAATGCTACATGAGGATGTGACCAAGGGTGTCTGAGTTCTTCAGATCTTTTTTTTTAACCATGCATGCTATCAGAGCATTGCTATCAGAATGACAGAATGACCCTTAACCCAAATTCCAGAGTGGTATCCTGTGGATTATGTTGTGAAGGTCAAAATCATAGGAACAAATAGTTGATTATTTACCTCACCTGAAATCTAATTGTGCACACAAATATTGACATTCATATAGTTCTTTATTTCTTCTCCAGACTCACAACACATTTGCTTAACTTTGGCAACCATTCTAACATGTATTGTTTACATTTTTATAACAGTTAACTAGCGCTTAGCTATTTAGACAACCAGAGCCTGTTCCATGCTAAGGTGAGTGGGGGTACAAGTCCAAAACCTGTCTTGAATTAACCAATCAGCCAGGGCTAAAGTGGTTCTATGGTCAGATCAAGTTCATACAATCAGGCTCATTTGAGAAAGGTTCAATTAAGTGCTCAAGAAATGATGTATAGGATACATGCAAGGCCGAGTGTCGAACATGGATGCAATCGATAAACCACGGCAAAAACCAACAGTAAAAAGAGAATAGCGATGGCCGCCGAGCAGTCGCTTGTCTCCTTCAAACTATTGCTCACATCAAAACTTTTGCTGAGATTGTAGTTTCTGTCAGCTTGGTCCTGCCCAACTATTGCTCTCAGACCCTATTTACAAAGTGAATATTGGGTCTGGTTACACCAGGCTAGTTTCTGGCAACCCTGAACTCTTTAGTGTTCACTCAGCCACTCTGGATGGCGGACCAATCAGATGTTGAAGAAGGGGGACATGCAGGGTCTGACTCTAGGCTTGAAGAGCTATGCTTTTTGGTGACTGTATTGCAAATGGCTCACAATACATATCCCATTGAAAAATGCTTAACACTAATGTATTTTCACGCTTCATAATATTGCATTGGCTCTCATATACAGATTCTTTCTAAATATGGAACTATAGACCGTTTGGACAGCTGTTTTCATGACTTACAACCCCATGAAAAGCCAACAGCTGGAGCAGCCACTGAATGAATGAATGATACTGTTAATTTTAATGCTAAATACTAAACGCAACAGAACTGTCCAATCTCATGCAGTGTATTAATTGCAGCAGCAGCCAGCTAGAGTATGGTGTTGTGCCACCACCAGAGGAGCTGGCCAAGGGGAGCCAGTCATTCAGTGGGCAGCTAATCCACGCTAGCTATAGTGCAAGGCATGACTACGGTCTATATGTGGATTCTTGACCAGTCTGTTCTAACATGCTTAATATTTCAATGATGAATTATTATGAGATTTTCTTTCCAAACATATTTATGACCTTTTCAGACTGGGACCACATGTGACGACAAGGTGAGTATTCTACAACACAATGCTAAGAGCTGTCCAAAAAAGTCAAACCTACTCAAACAAATGGATGCTCTGGATATAGACATCCAAAACACTTAAGATGAGATAGCTGGAAGTGGAAATACAAAGTAAGATCCAAAAGCAGATCTAACATATTGGCAATGACAAATTACCTCATCGTTTTTGTTTTACACAACATGCAGCTTCAAATTGAAATAAAATCTATAAATGATGTGGTGTATCCTGTATAATTAAATTAAGATTATTTTCCCAGAATACATTTCCATAGTAACTGAGCTTGAATTTCAGACTGGTGGATATTGAATTTTCTTTATGTATCCAATCAGATGTAAATTAGATTAACCTAAAGGTTTTCAAATTAAACTGAATTTATAAATGTCAAAATGTAGAACTTGCAAGTAAACAGTGTAATGTGTATACATTTATTTTCAGAATTACAAAATTAAATACTAGAAACTGAACATATGAAATTGCATTTTTTAGTTTATTACAGGTCAATGCGCATAAATGCCACATCATTAATAATACCATTATCATCCATATAAAACCAAATGTTCTAGCCAAATAGGACGTAGTGTTGAATTACAGTGACGAAGACAGGGGACACAGAAACAATTGGCATAGTTTACAAATTCAGGTGCCACTTCCTGGCCCTAACCTAAATATATTAGAATTTCAACAGCATTAGACACGTTTTATTACACTTATTAAAACCCATGGGTTAATTTTCCACCTTTACATTTAATTATCCCAACGTCGTGCCAACAAGGCCTGCGTCAAGCAAGCAACAAATCAAAAACACTTTGAATGGCCGTGTACACAGTGAAACTGATCGTTGAATAGATCCTGCAATACAACTTGGGAAAACAAAACTGCATACAGTATTTATGAATGTGAAGCATGTTGCCTGTAAGTGGTCAGCAGTGGTCTGCAGTGGTCAGAAAGACAAGAAAAGGTTGCCTATCTTTTAACGATTATGAGAAATAATCTGTTATATGATGACATATGATACAAACGGTAGCTTCAATGTCCATATACAATCTTGCCATTTTGGTCCCAGTGGAAGGCAGCTGATACCTACACTGTCAATTACAAAGTTATTTACAATCACCTTGGACAAAGAAATCATGATTCAGGTCTCAAGTTTTTTTTTTTTTTGAATAAGAGCTTGAAAAACAAACAGTTACAATTTAATTAAAAACAGTATTAGTTTACAACTTGTGTCATGGCGTGCGGAGGGATTCATTCACTGGTATTCTTGAAGCTGGTGTGCAGATAAATTTAAGAGCCAAACTCCACCGTTTCCTCTGTGATGGGTTTGAAGTCATAGTTTCCTCTCCCATCCATGTGGAGGTAGAACTATGTGAAGCACAGGGAGGGAGGGAGAACATGCTACAATCAATAAGAATTCCCCCAACTGTCAATCATGCAGAGATAAAGATCAATGCATTTGTATTGTTCTGAGGGCAGGACAGATGAGAGAATAAAGGAGATTATACATGTACAGATCATTCAACAAGGTAAGAGCCCTGCTCTTACCTTGTGGTGTTTCCAAAGAGACTTTCTGTGGGACACAGTGAACAAGGTGATGCCAACCTGCGAGCAAAAGAAAACGGGAATAACTCATATATTCATTGAATTCACTTCTGCACATTATTAAGGAACATATTAATGACTGGATGCCTATATTCTATATGGTATTCTAAACATTAATATAGCAGCAAACAACTATATCCTATATGAAGATATGGTAGACTAGAATTAAATCACACACCTGTGATTATCATTCATTACACAGGCAGTGACTCAAACGAGGATGCTCCACCCTGGATGAGGTGCCCTTAGCAAATACTCTATCTGTATGTAATGTGTTTCAATGGGATCACTCTATTTGAACTTGCGCTGAACACCTCCAAAACCAAGGTCATGTGGTGTAGAGCTTGGGGTGATTACACTTCACAAGTACCTGGGGATTTGGCTGGACAACAAACTCACTCTCACACTACACAAGTTGCAGGACAGAATTAATGCTAGACACATGCTGTTCAATGCTGTTCTCCTGACTCCACGCTCATGTACAGCGATCTACGCTCTTTGCTCTCGTAACTATTTGCTGTTATGTATGTTGTCCTGTGTCTTCTTGTTGTCTGTGTTGTGTATCATTTCATTTATATTGCCTTTCAACAATTTATTTGCACTGGTTTAAATAACCCCCCCCCCCCCGTCTTCCCGTGTTCCATTCCCCACAAGAGAACTTGAGAACCTTGTCTTGCGCTAGCTAGGCTTTCATTGTATAAGAATCAGTTCAGTTTGCCTAGTTAAATAAAAGGTAAATAAAGTAAAATGCACATAAACAGAGAATTCACTACTTCACATTGACATGAAACACATGCAGGTAAATAAAAAGGCTAGCCAGAGTGGCACGGCTAGCGGGACTTCTAGAATGATGAGGTGACATTGGGTGAAGGGCCAAATTGGGCGACCCTTCACCAGAACCAACGCGTGCACGTGTGTCAAAGGGGGATGCTGGTACCGTCCGGCAGTGGCAGTAGATGAAGTCTTCCACGTCCACACTCACAGCGCTGGTGCACTCGTCTAGGATGGCAAACTGAGGCTTGTGGTAGAACAACCTGGCCATCTGTGCACACACACACAGAGTTATGAGATGCTCCTCCAGACAGGGTGGTCCCCCCTCTAACGGCCGTGGGAACACCTACAGCCATCCTCTGCTTCTCTCCTCCACTCAGGACATCCATCCAGTCCTGGATGGTGTCCCAGCTGCCCTCTCTCTCCAGGATGTGGCCCAGCTGGACGTTGTCCAGATATTCCTTCAGCACCTGCGCATGCACACACACACACACACACACACACAAGACCAGCGTAACCCAGGCAACCAGTACAACACTAGCTTCACTGCACTGTGTGTGTGTGTGTTGTGTTACCTGATCAGAAATGCCCTTCCTCTGCTGCTGCTCGTGTGTGTCTGGGTAGATCACCTGGTCCCTGAGGGAACCCAGGGTCATGTAGGGCCTCTGGACAAATACCCATAGTGTTCAACACACAACACTTACACTAGGAATACAATAGGACCTATTCAACACTTGTACAGTATCTAATCTGCTGTGAGCACATACTTTACCTACATCTGTTACTAACATACTGTTACAATACTAACCTACAATTACAGGATATATTATATTCACACTCTGAGAAACAGCCTGGTTATGTTTTGGTTTTCAGACAAGCAGTAATATACTTTTTCCTTTGAATTTGGCCAACACATCAGTACACTTAAAAACAAGAAATGGTACAGTAGTGCGACTGGAGTTATGAGCTAGCTACAGTAGTCATCAGATCACAAGGCACTGTAGATGACATGAAATGGCGGTAGGTTTTCCCACGCCTGTACACTTACAGTACAGTATGCATGTACAGTGCACTAAACAAAGACATCGGGGGCAGGCAGGTGTTTACCTGGGGAACATAGAACAGCTTCCCTCTCTCAGGTTTCGTCAGCTGTCCTCCAAACAAGGGCCAAAGCTAGGCAGCAGAACAAACACACACACATACACACCTTTAGCCTTTCCTTCACTCATGCAAGGGCTGCTGAACAACAGTGAGATAAACTGTGGACCTCACCTCCCCTAGGACCCTGAAGAGGGAGCTCTTTCCACAGCCGTTGGGGCCGCACACCAACACATTGCTGCCTGATCTCACCTGCAGGTAGAGGGAGAAACAGCAACAAATGTTAAAGGTCACTACTCCGTGTCTGGAATTCACAGTTGGGAAGAACAGCGAGCTTGGGACCAACTGTGGGGTTCTGAATGGGCTGTAACGCTATCGAGGACTGTCCCTGTAACACTCCTCCATTGTAATGCCAGTGAAAGGTGGGGTCAGGCTCGCTGGAGAAAGCTGGTTGATATGTGAACTCAAAACTAAAACACCTCTCAGTTCAATAACATAGGGTGCTCCTGAAGAAGCTCCGGCCCCCTAATTCAATATTCATGTACAAGGCGGGGATATTGTTCCGTGGTGCGGCCTGCACCACTTTGTTTGCGTTCCCATTTACAGAGCCAGGGCTGCGTAGAAACACCTAATTATTTTTCAGTGCACACACGGAACATACAGCGAGCAGACCATGAGGAGATGCACTTGCTTACGATCTCCGACTCCAAACTACAAACCCATCCCATCCCTCAACTACAAACCCATCTATCCATCCATCCATCCATCCATCCATCCTCTCCCGCTTATCCGGAGTTGGTTTGCAGGGGCAGCAGCTCCAGCAAGGGACCCCAAACATCCTTTTCCTGAGCCACATTAGCAAGCTCTGACTGGGGGATCTTGAGACGTTCCCAGGCCAGTGTGGAGGCATAATCTCTCCAACTGGTCCTGCGTCTTCCCCGAGGCCTCCTCCCAGCCGGACGTGCCTGGAACACCTCCCAAGGGAGGCGCCCAGGGGGCATCCTTACTATATGCCCGTACCACCTCGACTGGCTCCTTTCAATGCAAAGGAGCAGCGGCTCTACTCCGAGTTCCTCACAGATAGCTGAGCTTCTCACCCTATCTCTAAGGGAGATACCAGCCACCCGTCTGAGAAAACCCATTTCGGACGTTTGTACCCGTGATCAACTACAAACCCAGTCAATGATTATACACTCCATGAGGCAAAACCAGGGAAGTGATTCAGCTGATCTGATCTGGACGGGCAACTTGTGAGGAGACTCACCTCAAACGTGAGGTCTCGGATAAGGACATCTCCGTTTGGTGTCGCCAGAGGGGTGTGCTCAAACCTAGGGGGGGGAGACATGGGCTGTAATGACAGGAGATTACAGATGAAGAACAGATGGAACATGGTGTACAGCACAGAGACAACATACTTGATGAGGTTGTCTACGTTGATGATGCGACCACTGCCCGGAACCAAGTGAAGCTTTTCCACTGTGTCAGATTCTAATGTACACAAGAAACAAACACTAGTAAGACAAACAGATATGGACCATTTAAAAAGGCATGAGCCTTTGTATGCAGGAGCCACATGTACCTTTGTCCTGCTGGGACACCATGGTGCGCTCATATTGGCCAGTGTTGAGCTCCTTCAGTACCTTCATCAGCTCAGTGATACGTGTGGTGAACCTGAGCAGGTCCATAATCACAAAACCACAGCTAGCTCCTAGCATTCAGTCTTCACTAAGAATCATTCTGATTCGCTAAAGTCCATTAGAATTAATCAAAGGTGAACAACTTAAGCAGTGACGGTTGGTGGCTTTGTATATTTTGTTTTAATGTTATGATTGGTTACTTCTGCAGCAAAAAGCAGTGGCACATTTTATTATAAAGTGATGCACACTATGAACCACATAAAGAAGTGCAAATTCGACTCCAACAAACGGCACAGTTGGAGGAATACTCACCCTGAGAGGCGGGTCATCTCTCTGCCAGCCAGGACAATCCTGCCCAAGGCCTGGGACATTCTCAGAAGCATTCTGCCACTCTGGTAGTAGTCCTACGGGTTAGCCACATGGGTTAGCCAGTGCTTTAGCAGTCAGGAATACAGAAGGTCTAGCTTTGTGTGCGCACCATGAATGAACGTTCACCGTGCCCCCAAGGGATTCACAGTGTCCTAAAATGCACAGTTAGCCTTGCTTGTGTGTGTGTGTGTGTGTGTGTGTGTGCAGACCTCGAGCAGATCCGTGTGTGTGCTGTGCTGGTGCCGGGGGTGATGGGGGGTTAGGAATGGCCTGCTGACCACTAGGTAGCCCACTACTGTAGCAATGTCTGGAGAGAGGAGGAAGCCACTACACATCATGTAAAGCTGCAAAGCACTTCTTTCAATGAACGGTCATGCATTACCGTAGACCTGCTACTGAGAGAGTTAGCTAGCCCCACCAACACCAATGTCACAGACTGACCACATACTGGACAGTGCAGTGGACAAGAGGTATTTGACAGCCCACTTACATTTGGCAATGATGCTGTCCACAAAGCCCATGGAGAAACGGAAAAAGATGAAATTATGCAAGTGGTCGACCTGAAAGATATTATTATAAAATATAAACACTTATACTTAAAGTGTGGATTTGATTTCTCATCTCAATGTGACACTGCAATTACCAGCTTCTTGAAGGTGGCGAGTATGGTCTGTTTCTCCCTCATGTTCCCATTGTAGAAGGCAATCTCCTCACTAAAGACATGACATGGATACTGAGATACAGTAACGACAGAGACAGACAGACAGACAGAAAACCTTAACACATGGGTGTTGACCTGTTGGTGATGAGGCGAGAGTTGACGTAGCGGTACTCGCCCTCGTACCGCTGCTCCGCCACAGTCATCTTGCCTATGGGCCTCCGGAGGCGGGTCAGGAACAGACCTGAGACCAGCAGGTAGGTCATCATAGTGGCTGGGCCCTGAGAAGAGAGGTGTGTGTGTGTGTGAGAGGGTGGGGTGGGGGGGGGAGGGGTGTTAGCACTGGCAGTGGAGGGGGCTGGCGTACCGCGCTGTTGTCATGATGGTGTGCTCACCTGGGCACCGATGGCACTGGTCAGCTTGAAGATATACAAGCCGATGTCCAGGAGTGGCTGTGGGATCAGAGACACACAGGATTCAGCCTCTCAAACGCCACACCAGTGTTTAAAGACTGACTGCACCCTAAAATGGGTTTTGTGGCCTGGTGTTAATATTGACCAGTAAAAAAAATAAATTCTAAACAAAAGTAAAATGTTCCCCCCTGCTTAGGGGCCTAAATTGTTATACATTAGGCTCCATTGTGTCATCTTTGTGTGTTTCTGGACCCTGTTTCTCTTTCTCCGAGTGTGGTGGATGGGAGATGCTGTCACGATCCTGGAGGCTGTGTGGATGGTGCGGCTCCAGCCCAGTGATGTCATTGGGGGAAGCTGCTGCCTTGGTCAAGGACAGCGTGTCGATGGCGATGTTCCCTGAACTGGGAAAGAGAACTGTGTGCAGAGCCAATGGATGTGTTGGTCATCTCCTGCTCGGTGGAGGAATGTCGTCAAGAGGAGATGCTGACATGGTCCCAGACAATGTGGGGATGGCATGTCTCCAATACAAACAAACGCTATGGTTGTTGAGTGCAAGGACATTTCCTCGGACCTGGGACTCCTGTGACGTCTGTTAATGCTACAATTGACAGACCACTCTTAATTTACTAACTTACAAAACGCTTTACATTTCTCTGATGTGTTAGTTCTTATGTACTGCACTATGCGAAACATTATTCAAAGTATTATTGCAAAATCTTGTTTGCCTATCATCACCTATTGCATCTTAACCGTCCTGGAGGGGTGGATTCCTCCCTCTGTGGTCCCTTCAATTTTTCTTCCTATGGGGTTTATTAATTATCCTGGAAGTTTTCATGGAGAGGAGCAGGTTAAGGGGGTGTTGTGTGTTTCCATGTGAAATGCAGGCTGTACAGCCATTTGAGACTGCAATGTGATTAAGGGCTATATAAACAAACTTGACTTTGCTGGTTTTCAACGGTACACTCAGTACGCTCATTCATCATCAAATTCAAACGTTAATGTACATTTTTTTTTTGGGTGGAGTCAGGCTCAGAGCTGGGGTGCAGTTACACTTTAAACTCCGTCAGGACGACAAAGCGTAGTAACAAGTTGATATTATGCAGAACAACATAAAGCTCATGGATGTTGAACATCGTCAATTTGAACAGCTTTATCTGGCATCAATAAAAAGGTTTATCTGGCAACAACATAGATAGCATTTTATGAGACAGCAAACTAGTGTAGATGGCTTAGAACTTTGAGTGAATTCTAGCAGAACATTCAGATATTCACATTTGAATACTGGGTTGGCGTTTGAATGGTGTTTCATGGCTCATCTGAAACACCCACAAGCGGAGGTGGGGTACCTTGCTGAGGTTGGAGTAGAGGTCCACAACACTGTTGCAGAACCTCTCCACATCTTGGGTCAGCAGCTGGTCTGCGTTGGCTATCCGGTTGTCCAGGTTGCCCATCTTGTAATATGTGTAGCCTCTGTGTGAAAACACACATGCAGACACATTGCAGGGCCTTGTAGAGGTTCCCATGCGCACTAGATTACTGCTAGGCCTATTTATTAGATCATGCTTGACAAAGCTTTTTTTATAAATATATATACTGTATATATATATAAAAATGTATCAGTTAGTAGAAATTATACACCATTTGATTTGGTCAAATGTCTCAACACGTACTGTACATTGGAGTGTCAGTAATCATTATTTGTAGAACCATTATCATGGGTTGGTCCCTTGGATGAAACTATAGTATATACATCCTTAGAATGACCCGTAATATGCTAGATTGTAATGCTAATGTGTTCTGTGATATAAATAGGATATAAGAACCAAGGTGGATTATACATGATAGCGGTCATGTCTTGTGCATTAGTACAGGGTCTGTGTACTGTGGACTTACTGGAGGTACTGGTCATACAGGTGCTTGGTGAGCCTCTCCCGAAACCGCAGTTTCAGCTCGTTAAGGCCCAGCTTCAAGAAGTTATTAACCAAGGCTATCTGGAATAGGCCAGTCACACACACACATGTAAATTATGTACTTATATCCCATTCAAAAGATACATGTGTGCCCTAATGCAGTGAGGGTTTAAAGAGAACAGGATACACAGCCATGGTTGGCTGTTACATTCATTGTCCATTGAGAACAATTATTTGCAGTACAATGCAAACCAGGGCATTATAAATGGAAGTTCGCCATTTGGCATTGTGGCACATAGAGGTATATCCATAGGGTGTATCAGTATAACAGCTCATTAATATTTATCCACACATCCCAATGAATCAACCAATCACATTCCAACAATGTTAATTATTAGCCCTTGATCACAAGAAAACCAGGAATTATGTTTTAAGATTGAAATGTTAATGATTAGCAATTGTATTAGCAGTTTGTATTAACATGCTAATTATTAGGCATAGGACGGTATACGATTTGATATTTTATCGGGATAAAAAAAACTCAAGATAATTTTATCGTGATGAATGTCCATTATTGGGATAATCATTCATATCTTCACATAAATATGAATATCATGAAAAAGCTGTGTAGCTCACTATTGTATTGATTTCCTAATGTATTTACTGTATTAGCCCCCCACATCTTTGCAGTCAATCACCACCATGGCTTAAGGCTCAGCTTGCCCACTTTATCCCTAACAAAACAAGAAAGATTCCATTGTGATTCCGTTGCACTGGATGTGACTTCAGTATGTTTTAGAAAAAATTTAAGAATAATTTGATGATTATCAGGATATCGTTAATGGCAATAATTTTGGTCGTCCCATGCCCATTAATTATATGTTGGTTTGTTAACATCAGGTCTCCTCTGTAGGCATTCACAAAACTATTATTAAAATGGCGCAACCATAACAACAAATACACATACACACTTGGCTAAAGGGTGTGATATACAATATATGACTGTGCAAAGAAAACAAACACACTTACAAGTGGCATGAATTTGATAAAGCTGAACAAGTAGGTCTTGAAATCTTTAGTGGAGCGACCGATAATTGCACTGCAAACCACAACATGCACAAGGATGAGCAAACATTGTCAGGGTCACAAGTGGGATAGACAAACACTGATTTGTTCAGATAAAGAAATCAATTACTGACAACAAGATCTACATTTAAAGTGATGTTGAACTTCAGAAAGATCCTTGATTGTGGACCGTTCTTACTGGGAAGTAAAATATTCAGTCTGGTTGTTCTACTTTAGTGTATCATTTATTTACAACCTCAATTGGAATTACACTGTTTCTATAAAACATCTTAGTCTTTGGCTTGCACCTTAAAATATACTGAAGCTGATGGTTGCCAGAAAAATATGTTAGACATTTTGAGCTAAGGAAGCTACACAATCAAAGGTTTTACATTTAGATCAATATACACTACCGTTCAAAAGTTTGGGGTCACTTAGAAATTTCATAATTTTTGAAAGAAAAGCACAGTTTTCTTCAATGAAGATAACATTAAATTAATCAGAAATACAGTCTATACATAGT
>JAODUH010002788.1:0-11787 GCA_027564835.1 Typhlichthys subterraneus | reverse complement strand
GCGCCTCTCTTGGGAGGTGTTCCAGGCACGTCCAGCTGGGAGGAGGCCTCGGGGAAGACCCAGGACCAGGTGGAGAGTTTATATCTCCACACTGGCCTGGAAACGTCTCGGGATCCCCAGTCAGAGCTTGCTGATGTGGCTCGGGAAAGGGAAGTTTGGGGTCCCTTGCTGAAGCTGCTGCCCGCGCGACCCGACCGGATAAGCTGGAGAAGATGGATGGATCTACCATGGTAACAAGGCAGAACAGAGCTTTACTACATGACGTTAAACGCAGTCATGTTAGTGCTTATAGTGTTCGGCTACAGTATTTACAGTACACAGTAGTAGAATAGTTGTTCTATTTAGACAGGCTTGAGAAAGGTGTTGTGGTAATTAATCCTTATTTTGACCATAGCATGTCATAGAAATGTCATTAAAACAGCCGAGAAGCAGCGACAGGTAATCTAGTCGCTGGTTCTAATGCCACCAACTCCTCACTAATGTCGAGGTATCCTTGAGAAAGACACCTAACTGCTCTCCGTGGTTGGATGGAGCCTTGCATGGCTGACAACACCGTTGGTGTACGAATGCCTGTGTGAATGTGCTTTCCAGAAGTTGAGAAAAGTGTCAACATGTGGAAAATGGCCGTAAGATGTCTAGTAAAATGTCTCCTTCCTTTCAAGCATACAATGTGACAAATAGACACGCGAGCACAAACTCAGAAAATGTGTGCAGTTACCGGATGATATCCAAGAAATGCATTTAATGTCACAAACTCAATTATGACAATTTCAGGTAAGCTTCATTTTGAAATTGGTGAGAAGCGAGCGTGAATAGACGCAGTGAACAGATTGAGGGCCTGTATGAGCAAATTAATGAATACATGTTAGGAAGGAGTGCTTTGATATAATGCCAAGTTCTCTGAATTTCATAAATAAAGCCATGCATGAAAAACATTGGTAAACAAAATATTTAGTCTGATATACAGTACATATATGGACTTCTGGGTGGTACTTTGGTTCAGCAACTGATTCAATGTATCTAAAAGATTGAGTTTAAAAAATAAAATAAAAATCCTGATCACATAAGACTTCATGTTCTTTCCTACTGTCAATATAAATCTATACATCATTTTTGTTGAGTGATGGAAATGTTCCCAGATGCTTCAAAGCAAGTTACTGTGTTGAGATGGCTAAGCGATGCGATAGCACGTTGGACTAGATGGAGCTGAAGCACTGGCTGCTACAGCATAATTCAACAGATTTAACTTCAAACTTGCTAAAAATACCTTAAAGTAAAGTTGAAGATTTTTTAGTACAAAGAGAGGGGTCAGAAAAAAGCCTTCTCTTTTGTTTGTTAGTTTAGTTTGTTGCCGGAAATCCATTTACCTGAAACCAATGTTTTCTTGTTTAGTTTGCAGCTCAGAAAAAAGTTCAGAGCATTTTGGACTCCCAAAACAACCCTGTCTGTAACTAAACAGGAATATGCAGACTGCACTCTCTATACCTACCCCCTACAGCTGTACACACACTCGCACAGTTGTGTTTTAAACGGTGAGCTGTGGTGGGAATGTGGGGTTATTTGGGAAGGAATCCTTAGGATAACAAGACTGCTAAAGTCAAAAGCCCATCTGGGGAGGAGGATTTCACTTTAAAAGCCAAGCACTCCTTCCTCTCCTTAGCAATCCCTGCAGTCTGTTCCTACATGATTCTCAGTTTTTCTAACACACACACACTTACTCGACTGCAGTGTCCAGACAGAGCCAGTCAACACACTAATGTGCTCTGCTTTGCAGTGATCCTATTCATTAGCAAGTGCCACTTCGTCTAATTCAACAGTTATATCCTAATAGAAAAAAACATTAGCAGTATTTGACAGTACGTTTACAGGTAAAATAATCCCGAATTTCCTTGGGCATGTTTGTCAAATCAACCTTTGCACACGTTATACAATACAGTACTAATGCCATTCAACTTCCTTTAGGCTAAAAGTTACACAAAGTCAAAGTCGTGTTTTCTGTGGGCAAATAGAAACAATTTCGATTGTGAACTGCAAAATAAAACCTGCCGTCTCATCTAATCTAAAATATAGATTGCAACTAATCTTCAGACGTGACATGACAATATTTACATATATTTGCCACCTTTAGAGCAACATAAAACCAATTGTGTAGAAATAATGTAGAAATAATCGTGTTTTTAAAACCAGTATGATTGTCTCGATAGTTTAGTAGTTTAAAGTCATGTGGAATGTTACAATCTGCACAACTGACTGGGTAAATTAAACAAGGATATATAGATCATGTACACGTAGAATATGCTATGAATCGACCATGGCCATCGGTTTAAGAAATGCCTGGATTGGCCCACGATTCCGATCTTTAACTTCGGATCAGGATATCCCTAGTAATAATAATAATTTAATAATAATAATTTATTAATAATAATAATGTTAAAAGTGCATACATGTCAGGCAGACGAGGAGGCCGCGACACACCATCTCACAAGGGTCCCTCCAACTTTCCTGAAGTCGGGTGCGAACAGCTGGTAGGATGATCTCAGCCGGGACAAAGAACTGGAGAGCAAAACTGACAAAAATCCCAAAGGAGTAGAGGATCTTCACTAGCTGGTTGGTCCTGTGATAGGACGACAAAAACAAGACGAGAACCAGAATAATTATTTTACCCATTAAATCACCACTATCACCATTTCAGTCAAGGTACACATAATATAGCTGCTCTATTAATCTGTTTAAATAAAATATAATGAAGAATTCTAGGTCATGTTTTTATGGTGAATGATTGTCCAAGAAAACACAATGCCTGAGAAATCGCCGGTTCTGGACATTCTGTCACCTTAAGTAAGACACAAAAAAGACGCTTTGGGTACAGTGTAAAATAAGCTTTAAAACTACTACTTAAGAAGGATGTCCCACATTATTAAGGAGGCCACAGCTTTCAAGCAATATGGGAAAGAAAAATGATCTCTCTGCTGCAGAAAGGGTCAAATAATGCAATGCCTTGGACAAGGTATGAAAACATTAGATATTTCACAAAAACTTAAGCGTCATCATCGTACTGTAAAGAAGTTTGTGGCTGATTCAGAGCACAGACGGGTTCGTGCAGATAAAGGCATAATGAGGAAGGTTACTTCCAGACAAATTAATCGGATTAAGAGAGCAGCTGCTAATACAAATCAGCAAATAGGTTTTTGAAGCTTCTGGTGCCTCTGCAGTCCCGCAAACATCAAGGTGTAGGGTTCTCTAGAGGCTTGAAGTTGTGCATAAACTTACTATTCTGCCACTTCTAACCAATGATCACAAGCATAAACGGTTGCAGTGGGCCCAGAAATGCATGAAGACTTTTGAATTGTCTTGTTTACTGTTTCGAGTGCCGTGCAAGCCTGGATGGTCCAGATTGATGTAGTGGATGGTTGGTGGATGGCCACCATGTCCCAGTAAGGCTGTGACCTCAGCAAGGAGGTGGCAGAATCATGTTTTGGGCCAGAATCATGGGGAGAGAGCTGGTAGGCCCCTGAAGGTGTTAAAATGACCTTGGCAAAGTATATAGAGGTCTGACTGACCACTTTCTTCCATTGTACAAAAATAAGAACTGTGCCTTCCGTAGCAAAATCATATTCATGCATGACAATGTACCATCTCATGCTTTGTGTCATTGGCTGCTATGGGCACAAAAGAGAGAAACTCATGGTGTGGCCCATATCATCCCCTGACCTCAACCCTATATCATCCCCTGACCTCAACCCTATTGAGAGCATCCTCAAGCAAAAGATATGAGGGTGAGAGACAGTTCGCATCCAAACAGCAGCTCTGAGAGGCTTTTCTGAAAGAAAGAAATTAAAGCAGAAACTCTCCATAAACTCACAAGTTCAATGGATGCAAGAATTGTGAAGGTGATATCATAGAAGGGGTCCTATGTTAACATGTAACTTGCCCTGTTAAAATGTGTTTGATTGAAATAGCTTTTCACTACATTTCAGTAAATATGACCTAATGCTGCAACAAATTTCAAGTTCAACAAATTACTATTTTCAGTTCTTTACAACCTATAAAATGTTTTGCAACTCTGTTGTGAATAATAATTTGGAACAGTGAATTTTGAATTTTTTTTTTTTTAATATATACGTTTTTCATTGGGTGGTTTGTTCAATTAAATTAGACATACCCTAATGGTTGACTTGAAAATTATACTGACATATCATATACTGTCATTTGCAATGACTATTTAGGGAAATCTGTGTGAAAAATAATTTGCATAATAATGTATGTGCATGCTAAAAACATAATCCGGTACTACTTGTGTTTATGTAAACAATACCTCTGTGTTTATGTATAGCACACCTGTGTTTATGTATACAATACCTTTGTGTTTATGTATACAATACCTTTGTGTTTATGTATAGCAGACCTCTTTGTGTTTATGTATAGCATACCTCTGTGCTGACACCTGCATTTATGACTGGTTCATTCCTACGAGTATATGGAGATGGATGACCTTAAATTTGCTTCATTTTGAAAACAGAGAAACCGGAACAAATATATCACCTTTGTGCTGTAGCTTTATTGTACTGTATTACTGTATGGATAGAGAATGCATGATTAGCTATTTTGTAGAAAGGAAAATGCTGTTAGAGTGTATTGTGTGAAACACAATGAGAGACTGTCTCAAAGTATGCCAGAGGTGACAGTGACTCTTATTAAGCAATGCACCAAGGCAAACACGGTACAGATGAAATATGTACGCTTGACTGGTTTCTCTGAAAACAAATTGTAACGCATGCATGAAAATAATGATTTATCGGTTTTACAGGGGGCTTTGAACATTGGGGACAGCAATGCTCTCTACTCCAATATAATTATTTCTCAACACAAGGTATCAGCAAGAGTGTTATTGAATAAAGGGAGAGAGTCTCCCAGGGTTGTAGTAGATATTGCTTTGGAAGCTATAAAAGCGCAATCTTTCATCCATCAACTGGCCCACCTCCAAACAGAATAAATCAAAATCCCAGTTTGACTGGTAACTGCCTCACAGGGACAGTTACAGTTCTTGCAAGGGCTGAAAAAGCCTGTGTTTTCTGTCTAATTTAACTGTTTATTTGTTTGGCGACCAGTGAATAGTTGAGGTATGGTTGGCACTGTCATCTGGCTCCAGAAAGGTTATGGTTGCCCAGGGCAACCACAGCTTTGATGACATGCCTTAAATTGTGTCGTTAAAAAAATACAACTAAAAAAAGTAGGCCATGACTGCAAAAAGAGGGGAAAATACATTGCACAGTGAAAGTAAAGCACAGTGAAGGTGAAAAATAACCAAAGAGGGTTCTGATAAAAGCCAGAGTCAGAATTAGAATTGATTACCCCAAATAAAACATGGTCTGTCTGGAAGTATTTTCTAGCACTTAGCCTACCTGATCATGTCAGCACAACTTTCCCTACTTTTTTTAGGCAAGTAAGTATGAGTTTGGTTTTATTGAGTATTTATTTAAAAATATATTAAAATGTTAATAGGCTCTAGTTATTCTAATCCATAGTCGTATATTTTCAATATATGTTTTCCCTGTAATTAGTCCTGTACACACGACAGAGTAACATCAAACAGAAACCGAGATTAAATGTAGCCTAGTATTTTGATTCATTGTTACTATTACTGTTACTGACAATGGTTAACGAGTTATTAAAGGGACACTATGTGGTTGTGTTAAAACACCACAGGATCACCATTTGTATATTAGGGATGTTACACTCTTTCTCAAGCTATGCCTTATATTTGTCCAAGTGAAGCCAAACCTTAGCGGATTAAATCTACATGCATTTCCTGGCATTGCTTTAAATCTCACATAATCGACTCAAGTTACGTGATTGGCCGAACGAACATGAAAGTAGACAAGGCCTATTGTTGACATTGTATCAGTCGATCTCCAATGAACCACACTATTATACAGGCATTTGTGAAGAAAATGTCCATGCCTTTTCCAAAACCTTCTGTAATCCAAACTTCTCCAAGCAGGAAAGGGGCTTTCAATGTATGCGCATGGAAGGGCAGGGATCTCTTAGTACATCCAAATATAAATAGCTTAATGGTAATAAAATACTGTTTGACATAGTGGTCCTGACGTAACTGCCCATGTTGTTCCCCAACACTCCTCCCATATCCTTGTGCATAGTTGCGTAATTTCACAAGTGAACCATGTGCAGGGGGAGGAATTGGGGCTTCTGCTAGAATAATGCCATCAAGCATTGTGCCTTTAAGATGTAACTCTGGGAATTTGGGACAGGATATGTGGAAATGCTTTTGGATTTTGCAAATTTACAAATGTGTCAATCTACTCATATTTATGTATGATTTTATTTTTAACAAAAGGCATTGTTGGGAGTGTGTTCTGAGAAACCATCGTTTGTTATGAACTCTAAAAGCCATCAAGCGATTCAACACCGATTGTGATCTAGACATTCCCAGCCAGTTCACAGTGCTGGCACAATGGTTAAGTGTTCTGTGGATCACTCTTGTGCTGAGCTCAATATGTCACTGGCATGTCACTCAAATGTATGAATTTAGATTACCCAGATGCTACAATGTGCATCTGCTGACAGATACTGTCTGTTAGCAGTAACAAAATGAGTTGGCTTAATCTGTTTCCATATGCCAGGACTTGCAGCTTAGCCCATAATAAATATCTATGAGATCTAAACAGAGGTGTTTGGCTGGACAGGTAACACTTATATCATTTGTACAGGCAAATTATTTTCTTGAAGGCAAATTCATAAGCATGTTACAAACATATAATTGGTCTTGAACATTAACAGGTAATACTTTCTGTAAAAAAAAAAGTCTCACGCAAAAAACATCTAACTTGGATAAAAGACGCCTCTTTTAAATAAGGCAATGTTTGTGTGTTTTAGACATCCTTGCAATTTTTATTCAGGTCCACAGACTTATACAAAGGGCCAAAAAGGCAGTTATTTCTATTCTTGTAGTCAGTGTACATTTAAATAACCTGTGGCAAAGTTGCAACGAGTTTTGCTTCACTCAAAATATATTTAAATTGGTGTGAAATTGGCTGACCATTAGCATTAAACCAAAGTGAAAATGTCAACATTTTAACAGTAGAGTTAATTCTGAAATAATATAAAACTTAAAGGCAAAAATTATTCTAAATTGTAATAAAAATAAAAGCTCTTGGCTAAAATGACAGCAGGCATTCTCGTGCAAATGTTCTCTCTCTAAGCGCACTACCAATTATCACGCTACAGTCATGTGTACCCTCAAGCCTACAAGAGTATTTTGCATATTGTGTCCTGCAGTACCCTTGTTGTATATCCTCCGCTCAGTAGTTTGCCAATTCCTACAGGAACATTCTACACTGCGTATTCATCTATATTAATCATACAAAATTATGCACCTTCTGCTGACCAACACCACTTCAAGGGTTAGAAGTTAGCGAGCGTTCTCGGGAATGACAGAACTTGCCTTTATCGGTTGTGAAACGTGACCCTCGACACTGGGCCTTCAGTGTCACCACAACAACTCAAACGTTGCCTATAATTTCAAGCAGCCCGTCTCTGTGTGATCGGGGGTTTATCACATCGCTTTTGAAGCGGCCGCGCCTCTAGCGACGTGTCTCTGTGTGATCTGGACCACTATAGCGATCAGAACCGGTGCGCAAAATGATTGCATAGACTACTATAGCAAAGCTGACCTGACATCTCGCACACAAAATGCATCACACAGTACAGCCTGGTCTACATGTTGGCCTGACTTAAACTATTACAGTGTTAGTAGTACATCAAAATGCTCTATCGTCAGGCCTACTTTTTAGGTTTCCACAAACACGCAAACCAACCTTGCATGTTGCCTCTAAATGCAACAATTTCGCCAAACAGACCAAGCATAAACATTAACGACAAAAACATTGCTCGTGATCGTTAACATCTACCTCACCTGAATAATGCTTATCGGAAGTACAGCTATGGAAATGCCCATTCATGCCCGTCTGTGCTCTCCAACTCCTGGTGCGTGGCCTCTCTCCTGTAATCGACCTTAACCGTATCCTCATAGATGACGAGAAAGCTGCCCAGTTCAAGTGTAGTTAAAATCTCTGCAATCTGTTTCAGGCACCTTTTTCATATCCATTAACAGGCTGGAGATGCCACTTCTCAAACAATTAGTTTAGTGTTGCCATGTTTCTGTCCAGAGTATTCTGCCTAGCAACTATCACAAAAAAACATGTGATTGGTTCATTCACCCAGTTTGCCTTCATGTAATGTAGCTCAGCACTGTTAAGTGTCAGAAAACAGTCTGCTGTTTGCTAAAAGGTCTCACTTTCAGTATCTGTTGTTTTATTGTTTAGTTTTCAAATCAGATCAATAATATATATATATATATATATATATATAAATAAAAGGCTATATTACATTTTATTTGGGGTATTCACTGAATACCTTGATGGCCCTGAGGGGTCCCCCCTGTGGCCTTTAATGAGGTGCTGCTAGGTTACAGTACTGTACAGTAATGCTTAGAGGCTCAGCTGACAGGAATATTATAGGAGAGGTAAGCAAACATTGTGAAAGATCCCAATTTAGAGCCATTCTCAACTCGTTTTCTCTAATTGAACATGTTCCCATGAACATAATATATTAGTTGTATCATATTGACTTGATTGTGTCAAGTATAATGTCAATGAGAGAGTCATTCTGCAATTAATGACATTAAATAATTAGAAGACACATTGGTAGTTGTTCCATGTCGTTTCCCTCGTTGCTGGGTCTTCCCCCTGCTCTGATAGCTAACTAGGGGCTTACCAGGCATTATGAGGTAGGTTGAGGGTTATGCTTCCCTTGATATCATCGCCGAAGTGGAGGTAGCCTAGTGTTGCCAGGGTAACGTAAAGGACGGTCACGATTCCCATCCCAATGTTCAGAGCCATGGGAAAGCACTTAGGATGCCTCATCTGGTTTTGCAGGGGAAGAACCTGAGAAATACACATATGCATACTTGTTAATCCACAACCTGCAACATGGAGGAGGGGGATGGAAACAAATCAGCAAAGATTTTTAGACTATTTCTCAGTGTACTGCATTGTTACCCTAACCCTTAACTTAATATAAATGGTAAATTGACTGCATTTATATAGTGCTTTTATCCAAAGCGCTTTACAGTATTTTTACCTCACATTCACCCATTCACACACACATTCATACACCGATGGTGATTGCTGCCATGCAAGGTGCCACCAACCACCGGGTGCAGTAAGGGGATAGGGGGTTAAGCATCTTGCTCAAGGATGCTTACAGGTGGGTCAACAGCTGGGATCGAACCTACAACCTTCCGGCTGGGAGCAGTGGTCAGCCGCTGTGCAGCACCCAGGGATCTACTCCAGATCGAGGTCAGTGCCACTGTTCACACAGCACTGAAGAGAGAGTGAACCTAACATGTTTTTTGGATAGGGTTCGAACCCGGGACCTTCTTGCTGTGAGACTACAGTGCTATCCATTGGGCCACCATGCTGTCCAGTAAATAACACTGCACAAATATGCACAACTGTAGATGGAGGGGTAGAGAAGAGTGATTGGTCCATGTGAGCTGTATAGGGAGGGGTAGAGAACAGTGATTGGCCAATGTGCGCTGTATGGGGAGGGGTAGAGAACAGTGATTGGTCCAGGTGAGCTGTATGGGGAGGGGTAGAGAACAGTGATTGGTCCAGGTGAGCTGTATGGGGAGGGGTAGAGAACAGTGATTGGTCCAGGTGAGCTGCATGGGGAGGGGTAGAGAACAGTGATTGGTCCAGGTGAGCTGTATAGGGAGGGGTAGAGAACAGTGATTGGTCCATGTGAGCTATAGGGAAAGGACATGTACGAGCCACTCGGCACTGAGGTGAAACTTTTGAAACAGAGTTTCGAACCAGTACATCAAAACATTGCCCTCTAAATCTCTGGACCATCTGAGAAAATCTGGGTCAGACAAACCCATGAGGAGGGTGGGAGGGTTTAAAATATAAAATAAATAAAAAACCTATGAATTAGCAATGATGGAATCAGAAAAATCCTCTGGATTAAAAACGGATATACGTCACCTTCCTGACAGTCAAGGATTATAGGCTCAATGAAACATCAAATCGACCGTTATGATCCACTGCGATTTTATGTCTCCAATCAATGCTTCGAAGGGATTAGCCTGCCTGTATTTTGTTGGCTAAGATTTGGACTAACTCCCTGTCCAGTACTTTCTTGTTTGTGCAACCTGTCAGCAGCATCACAATAAATGATTTATTTTTTTAAAAGGGTATTTATTTTGACTAACCGCCAATATGGCTATACGCCTACATATGATGAGCGGGTCAAGAAGCGTGACTCAACCGAGACAGGAGAAAGCTACATTGACGTTATGTGTCACTACATTGACGTCAAGGAACATCAATGCTGTTAAGCAAGAAACGTCCTCTCTCTCTCTGGCCTCTGGAGCGTAACCTGGAACGCTCTTCAGCAACATACCTCAGCGTTGAGGACACGGGATAGTTAAATGAGCTCCCGTAGGAACTCCTCGATTCGTCTCGCAGCCTCGTCATCGTTCCATTCCCTTTACCTTCAGCGCGCGCGGAACCCCTCCTCTTATCCCGATACACAACCCTTATTTCCACCCGACAGTCAGATGATAATGCGCATATTATTTTATTCACCGCTTGGCTGCTGTCCCCTCACCCTCTAGGCAGGATTGTTGAGGTTTTGGGCAAGGCCTTGTTGATGCTGGGGAAAACACTTGCTGACCTGCCTCCCGTGTAATTGAACAACATCAGACTGCTGCTGAGTCTTTCAGACAGACAGCACGGCTAACTGGCAACAAAGCAGCATGTGAGTCAATTCTTATTGCTTATTGAGTTGGATGGTCTAAATAGAGCATCAACAACCAGCCAAAGATGGATAGGCCTTTTTGCAAAGGATGAATGGACAGCTTAACGTGTAATAGATCTAGGAGGGTGCTTTATGTACACAGCAGATATATAACGGTTGATTGATTATCAGCATCAGAGGGCAAAGAAAAAGGTAATCAAACTAGTTCTACCAAAAGCTTCAGCAAGTTGTGGTTAATTAAGATTCTCTAGTGTTTTCAATTGTATTCTCTACCAAATTATCTTGCTAGTTGCTGTTAAACAACCAATTATATTTATTGTTTTATATACAGCTCAAAAAGGCTATTGCTTAACTTGTATTGTTTACACATCAAATGATTTATGCGAGGTGAGATTTTCCATTTTTATACAGCACACACATACAGAGCTCAGAAAACCTTTGTGTGCTGCTACTGTATATGGGAATGAGACCTACTTTCTGCATCTGTGTTTTTGGCCTAGGAAAAACATGTTTTTGTAAGAACAAACAAACAGAAAATTGCGATTTAAATATTTCTCCAAACAAATCGAGATGTGACATGTTTTAGGTCCACATCATTTACACGACACAGACCCAGTTTGGCACAAATTTACAGTTCCTCTTGAATCGTCCGTCCTGCTCGCTGTCTATTACAACACAAACAGCCAGAGCGCCGCTCAGCGTCAAAAGCACTGCTAAAAGCTGGCGCCGTTCTACGGATGCATCCAACTGAGCGAGTGAGATGCAAGCCAGCTTGAAGCGAGGGGCAGAGAATCAGACACCGGGTTTATGTTTGACACGCCTCCCCTCCTGTCGCTCTGTCTGAAAATACTCAGAAGTTGTCCTTGGAGGCAAAACAACTCCCTCCCTCCTCCTCATCACCCTCACCCTCCACCCATCTAATGCACTCACTTGGACAAATGCAACATC